>VZTT01018830.1:0-24814 GCA_013400855.1 Buphagus erythrorhynchus | reverse complement strand
AAACTAAATATTTTCAAATATTTATATTTTTTATATAATCCCCAACCCCACTGAGTCAAAGAGGCTGTAGCCCCACTCCACAAGATCCCATCGCTCTGGGGACTGCTCCTTGTCATGGCCACATGGCACAAATGGACTCAGACAAGCTGTGAGATCCAGGTTCCCCCCTGGCTTCTGCTGGCTGGTGGGATGGGGATGCCAGGACACTTTGAAAAAGAGCAAGAGATCACCCTGGGCAACACCCACCAGAGCCTAGGCTCGGTGTCTCCTGCCATTTGCTCCCTCCCTGGGGCATGAACTCGTGCTGCTTCCACCTGTGTGAACCCTGGGCACATCAAGTACTGCCCACACCTCCCTCTGCCCCAAGGACTCCAGGTCCAAGACAGCCAGGGTCTCCCAGAAGGGAGAGGTGAGGATGAGGATGAGTTGCTGACAACCACACCTAAGTTCCCACTTCACCTCCAAGCCCCAGCACTGCTCTTCTCTCTCACTCACCTCTCCAAACACCCCTGGTCCAAGCACCCCCATCCTGAGCATCAGCAGCAGGGCTGGAGCATCCCTCTGGAGAGGGGTCAGGCACCTGGACCAGGAGTACTGAGCTTTGAATCTGAAAAACAGGGTTGAGCTTCCTTGCCTCACTGCTGAGCAGGGCTGATTTAACCCTATCCTTGCTGACTGTCTGGCTTTCTCCAAGGCACTGAGATGTTTCCCTTTGTGCCCCCAGGCCGGCACGGCCCCACAGATCTCAGTAAGAAGACACCACCCATCACTCCGGGCCCTGACAAAGGTAAGTGGTGACCCAAGAGACAGAGCAGGGCTTCACTGAGCTCCCAACAAGCCTTTTCTCCAATAAAATAACCTCAGAACATTCCAAAAGAGAGAAAATATCCCACCCTGGGACAGCTGCCCCTCAAATCACCTGCTGGCCAAGGACTTGTCTTACCACAAAACACAAGGAGAACAGCAAGTGCTTCTCTGAGCTTGGAGCAACCTGGTCTAGTGCCAGGGAGTTGGAGCAAGAAGATCTTTAAGGTCCCTTCCAACCCAAACCATTCCATGATTCTTGATGAAGGATATCTCGATCAGGAATAATTAAATAAGAGATCATAAAAGCACCAGCAACCATTTCACACCACCAGTTTTTAAAGCAATGATATAGCACATTGAAAAATTCCTGTGGAACTATACTTTTCATTTGTTAAATGCCTTTTAAACTCATCAGCAGAAGGCATTCATCACCAGTATGTTTGTTTCTTGAAAACAAAGAATTTCAATTTATGGGGAAAACTTAGAAAGTGAAAGTTGGGGAGAAAACCCACAAAAAAGCAAAGTAAAATTAATCTTGAGCAACAAAATAGGACCCCTGAAAAAATAAAAGCTTTAAGGAAATCAAACCATTGGCATAATGTCTTCTCTTTGAGAAAAACTTCATTTTATCTTTGAATTAACTGACAAAATACACCAGCCAGCTCTGTACTGACACCCTGATATCTGCAACCATCCTAGAACTGGACTCAATCTCTAAGATTAAGGTTTTTACAGCTTATATAGTATTTCTTGCTTTCTGGTTTTGAGGCTTAAAGGACATTGAATCTCTCTGTATAATCACAGAAGCAACTTCACTTTTCTAAGGGTAAATGCTGCAGAATAACTTACTCTTTGATGAAAATGCAGATTCTCACCTAATTAGCCAGTTCCAAGAGCTGACTTTAAAGAAAAACCCCAGATGTCATGAGGCTCTTGATAAATGTGTGGGAGGTATGACTGGATGGCAGCCCCAAGGTGCATTAACATCTTGACCTTCAGTCTCCTGAGTAACTTCTGCCTGATCCAAAAGAGAAGCCCAGCAGCACATGGAGCTCCTCCAGGGAACCTCGAGAGCTGCAAACCCTTCTGAAATACCTGCCAAAAAATGCAGTCTTTGTCAAAAAGTTCAAGTAGTTTTTATGAGTTTCCCTCACTCTTTTTCTGGTATTTCCCTCTCTGAAACTTTAAAAACCAGAGACCAGGTTTCCAGAAGAGGTTTTTCTGAAGCATCAGGGCATGCCTGGACCACAGCTGGTTCCTCCAGGATGCTAGGATGCTGCCTCTTACAGGCAATGGCCTTTGCCAGATATTTTAGTATTACAAGTCCAACCATTTTCATCACTTCAAGCCTTTCTCTGTTTAATTCCAAGAAAAATCAATGAAAGACATTGATTCTCTGCTTGCTGTAGCTCCATCAAGAGCTCTTTAATATGGTGATAAACCTTGGCTATCACTAGAGCTGCTGCTTTGTCCAAAGTTAAGAGCTGCCTCGGCAGGCACTCCTGCTTTCTCTTCCATATCCTGGCTAGTTTTCCCTTTTTAGGGAGTTTACCATTGTTTCTTGCAGGAACCCAAGTGACAGTGGAGATTCACCATGAGGATACCAGCCCTCAACTCATCAAGAGACTCTCCTTGGGAAAAGGTACAGCCCCAGCTTTAAACCCCGGCAGAGGCTCAGCCCATCCTCCTTTCCCTTTGCCAGAGCCAGGGAGCACGGGCAGGGCTCAGGGGATCCCACTAACCCTGCCTGGCTTGTTGCAGGTTCCCAGAGGCTGAGAGGACACGACAACAAAGGTGAGGCTCTGCTCTATCACGGTGTCTCCAAGCTCTCCCTCCTCAGGAGGCTGCTCCCAGGAGGAGACAGGCTCATTCTTCCCATGGGAACCCTGCCCATGACTGGGGCTTGAGGAGCAAAATCCTTCTCTTGGGATGTGGGTGCCTCCTCCTTCTCTGGCCCTGGGATAAGGCGGGTGGTGACACTCCAGTGTCCCTCTGCAACCCCCCAGCTGCCACAGAGCTCCCACTGTGGTTATCCAACAGCTCTGGAGCTCAGCGCTCCCTTCTTCCACGCCTGGGGAGGTTTGGCCATAGTGGGCTGGAGTTTGATGTTCCCAACCCTCAGGCTGGAACAGGAGATGCCTGTCTGCTGGGGAATGTGGGCTCTGAGGGATGGCAGGGAGGGGATGCAGAGCACACTCCACAGGGTGCTGACATCCATATCCAAATGGGAAGGAATGGGCAAAGAAGAACCTCAATTCCAGCTTTTTCCACCCAATCCTGCTCTCCACAATAATTTACTCCTAGTTGTCTTTTTCTCTCCCTTTTCCTTTCATTTTTTCCTTTTCTCCTCCCTCCCTCTCCCTTCTCTGCTCTGCAGGTTTCCAGAAGACCGAGGCCCCGCAGCCACCAGGAGCCAAGGACCTCCATGGTAACTATCCATTAGCACGAGTAGTGCTCAGCTTCCCTAGCCCCTGCTCATTGGGATGGCAAAGGGAGTGGCTTTTGTCCCACGTGCCCAAGCTCTAGCCAAGGCTCCCTACCCAGGGAAGGCAAACAGGCACAACTCACAGGACCAGCCGAGGTGCTGTGGATCCCACTCCTGCACAGAGCCTCTGTAGATATAATCTGGCAAAGACAAAACCACTGATAACCACATTTAAATAAAAAGACCATCCCCTTACAAAAAGGCAAAAAGTAATTTTCAGAGCTGCAGAGAGTGGGAACCTTTAAATGTATAAATCTGCTTTCTCTCTCTTTAGGTCATGTAACACCTCTTTTCAGGGAAAATACCGATAAACAAGCCATCCTGTTAAGAAATAGGTGTTGTGTGCCTACATGCTGATTTTGGCAGACAGGCGCTTGCTCGGCACAGGGATATGTCCATCCATTCCCCATGGCTCACCAATGGGAGACCGCAGTGTCAGCTCATTCCAAGACTGTTAAAAAAAAATTCAGTTATCTGGTTATTAGAGCAAGTTATTAACCCCTTGTTCACATCGAGTAGAACCAGGAGCTCAAACCCTGCAGAGGGTAGGCACAGCTGGTTCAGTCCAACTGCTCCCAGTGTTGCATTCCTCATGGGCCTGAATTCCTGCACAATTGTGGCCTTTTACCATGCAAATTTCCTAGAGAAACTCAGCTCTATATTGCTGGTTCTTTTTAAGAAGTCATGTGTTTTCTAAGGCTTGCACAGTACAGATTTTCTCTGATACTTCTGCATAGTTCTCCTGCCCCTCTGTGCAGTATCCCAGGATTTTCCATGCTGTTATGCAGTGCCAAAGTTGCAGGGGCAGCTCACACTCAAGCACTGCACAAATCCCAGCAGTCTAGACAGGATGGCTCCTGCTTTCCATGCAGCTGGCAGGGACCCCCTGCACGTGCCCTCATGTCCTCTGCTCCCTAAGCACCCGCTAATGGATGTCTCCATGGGCCAGGCAGCAGCTCTGTCCCCTTGCTCCACCATACCATACTGCCAGGAAAAACATTCCCTCCCTTCCCAAAACAATGACAACTCGTTTCTTTCCAGTATATCCATGGGACAAATCCTCTTTGAAATCCATGCCAGTAGATTTGGAGCAATTTAAGAAGCTGGATGACTACGCATTAAAAGTAAGTCTTGTTTTTGTCTTTGTCCTCCTCCCAGCTCCCCTGCAGTAACTTTCCATTAACCTGGCTCCCAATACCAACACCAGCTTAGGCTGAGCTATGGGGCAGTGGCATTAGAATCTCCCAAACAAGTGAAAAACCTTTTCCCTTTAACCATTAACAAAGAAATCCCACTCTGGGAACTATAACCAAAAATATATGAACCTGCAGCACTGTAGCTCTTTTTTAAGGAAGCTGGAGGCAGAGCAGCCTCTGGCAGGTGGGGTATCACTGGCTCCAGAAGAACAAGAGATGGGGAGGACAGATCTACCACAGGGTTTTCTTCACCACGACCTTGCAATGCTTCCTCCACAAACACAGGTGAACGTCAAGAACAGCGTGGAGGAACTGGTCAAAGCCCTGCTGAAACAAGCCCGGACTGACCTGGAAAAGGTCCGAGCCATATGGATGTGGATATGCCATCACATAGGTAAGCTGAGGTCTCCAACTGAAGATAAGGTTGTCACTGTCACCCCTGTCCCACTGCCATGGCAGTTTACTCAGTATCTGTGGGTTATTCCCATGTGGGGAGTGGAATGAAGGCTTTCTGGAGGTTTTTATCCAGAAATGCATCCAGAGGGTCTCTCACCACCTCAGTTTCCCAGTCCCTCTCCTCACACTGCCAGGCCCCATGAGGTTTGTGTGTACATGATTAACCTGTAACTCCATTGGAGGTGTGACCAGACAAGTCCCTACCATCCAAGAGCCAGAGCAAAAGCCAGGCTTCCCAATACCAGGGACCTGCTTGTCACCTTCAGAGCCACCCAAGACCACCAGAGCCCAGTTTTGAGGGGGTGAACAGGGAGCAGGTGATGATCCAGATTTCAGAAGCAACCTGGTCTAGCAGAAGGTGTCCCTGCCCATGGCAGGCAGGTTGGAATGAGATGAGCTTTAAGGTCCCTTCCCACTCAAACCATTCTAAGTTTGATCTCCATCCCTGTGCCAAGTCCCACAGCCCAATACAGCCCCTCCAGCACAGTCTGATGCTGGTGCCTTTGCTCTGGGAGGGTAACAATGTCACACAGGTACATACCACCAGGAACCATCCAGCTGCCTTGCTCTGCCCTGTGTCCCACACTGGCACCTGTAAGATTGCAGTTCCTGCCTGTACCTGCACCTTTTCAGCCCTCTGGAGAGCTACAACCACTCAGGTTCCCCTGCCCTTTCCTACTCAGCCCCAAGGCCAGAGTTACACAATAACCAGGAGATGGGAAGAGGAGGAGGAGGCAGCACTTGTAGCCTCTCCCATCTGGCACATCAAAGGGGGCTTCTTGCCACCCCAGTGCCTTGATGGGGGGGAAGTGGATACACAGCATGATGGCATTTTGCATAACATAAGCAAAAATATTTCTTTCCCATTAAGTCTTGGGAGCAGAGAGGCAGAGCTGTCCTTTCCCTCACCTCCTACACACCCTGATGGGGCACTGCTGCAATGCAGGCCAAGTGATTGAGAGGAAAAGAGCAGTTTGGACAGCAGACTGCTCATCTCACACCTACTGAGATCAGCAACAACAGGGTTAGCATGGTTAGGTCAGTCCCTAACTGCTTTAGTCTTGCCCTGAAATATGGAGAGTGATAATTTCACTGCATGTCCTGAAGCCCAGGCTCTGACTCACCCAGCACTGGTTATTCTATCTTTCCACTGTTAACCCATTTCTGCCCACATTACCTGGGCCAGGCCTGATTGAAGTCAGTCCATACTCCTCAACACCCAAGGGTTGTCTCTGGCCCTGACAGCTGTGCTGGGATCTCCTCACAAGATCTTTTACACCATCTTGGCCTTGGTTCTCATTCCTTCCTGTGGGACTGACCCCTATTTACACACACAGAAAAGAAACAGAGTTGGGAATTTAAATCTGCTGGCAAAAATGCAATGCATCTCTCCTGGAATTGCATTGATGACATAAACTCCCACCTTGGATGGATTTTAATTGAGAACACTGCTCTCTGGGCATCTCTTCCCACCCTATTCAATTCCTGCCTGTGACGGGCTGCTATGCCCATGCAGCATCAGCACTAAATGAAATAATTATTTCAGCTGTCATTTGTGGCACAAATAGAAAGGCCCATGGAGCCAGTACACCTCAAAGTGCCCTGCAGTCAGTGAGCAGCCAGGGTGGAGCAGCCAGCCTTTCCCAGTGCCTGGAGCCAACATCGAGAAGGCATCAGCCGAGCCCCTTGGATAAAAGACCAGCAGTGGCAGCATTTCATCAAAGCACACACACAGCCTGCTGCTGCTTTTCTTCCTCTGCCCCAGCACCGGGGGGAGGGGGAACCAGCTGATAGCTGATGCAGCATTCCTGAGAGCTTTGTCAGAAAAATACATCTGTATTTTAAGAAAGAGGTTGTGGACAGGGCCAAGGTTGGTGGTATTGAATTAACCTTCCCAGACCAGTTCTACAAGCTCTGTCTGAAGGAGTCCTGCTCTGCTGCTCATTCCAACAAATCAAGATTTCCTGAGCTTCCAGGTATTGATACGACCAGACTGGACAGGGCTTGGAGCAATCTGGTCTAATGGAAGGTGTCCCTGCCTCTGGCAGGGGATTGGAATGAGATTAGCTTTAATGCCCCTTCCAGCCAAACCATTCTACAATTCTGTGACTCACTTGCAACAAACCACTTCAAGTGTTTCCCAGCAAGCTGCTTGTCAAGTATTTTTAACATAAATTGCTTGTAAAGTGTGCAAAATCCTCAGCAGTTTCTTTTGAGGTAACACCAATCCCATTCCTTCAAATGCAGCGTGCTCTGGTTTATACTGGGAACTCTTCAGACTGTAGATCCTCCACTTGAGGGCAATTCCTGAGGACACCTATTTTGTCCAAAAAATCAAAGTTTTCCTTCCACTTGGATTCAACTGCTGAACCCCAGCCCAAGTTAGAGCACAGAGGGATGAGGGACAGAGCTGTCCCTGTGCCCCAGCAGTGTCCAGGCCACCCTCTCCAGCACAGCCACAGCTCATTCCCCTCTGCTCAAGCAAGCCGAGCGCTGCTCCTGCTGCCCATCGGTCCCATTGCCTCAGGCTTTTGGATGAACTTCTGTGTGTGTTCCTTCCCCCAGAATACGACGTCGTGGGCTACCACAACAAAAGCCAGCTGTCCAGCAAGCCCAGAGATGTGCTTCAGATGGGCAAGAGCATTTGTGAGGGCTATGCTGAGCTCTTTGAGCACATGTGCAGGTAAATTAAGTTCAGAAACATTCCATGCCAGGGAGAGTTAACATTCTTCATCATCTCCGTGCCTATCCTGTCTGCCTTTGCATTGACTGATGTGACTTTAAGCAGGACGTGGAACTTTAGCTTTCCAACCATGCTGTGGAAAAACAGCAAGTCCTAGAAAGGTCAATTTTGCTCTCTCCTCCACTCCCTCCCCTCCTCCCCAGCATAATTTACTTGGTGCCATCTGCTGAGCTTCGCATTGCATTAACATAATGGCAGATGAAAACATGGAGATAATTTGATTAGAAGACGTAGGATTTTCCTTGGGGTATCTGGATGTGAAGGTTAAAAGCATTGCAAGACTTGAACAAGGAGTGATGTCTCCAACATGCTCCCTTGCAAGTGGTAGGCAGAGTCCCAGGAGGAACTTTCCCTAAACCCTCTGGAGATACGCTGTCCCCTCCAGGAACACCCCAGGGACACTGCCTGGCACTTACCACTCTGTTCTGTGCCCAATCTCAAGGTGCAGGACAGTTGAGGCCAATATTGCAACTCCCACTTTGTAGCTACCATTGGCATTTAATGACTAAAATCCTTTCTTATGCCAACAAAATTTCGTGGACTTCACTGGAGATGAGTCACCCAAACTTCCCCACAGAGCAGGGCTTTACAGTCACAAAGCCATTTCTAAGAGGCAGCCCCTTCCTTGGTAGGGAGCACAGGGATGCAGGCCCAATCCCAGTTTCTAAGGAAAGGAGAACCCCTGAAATCCACAGCAAGGAAAGCAATGAAGGTGCTTGGAGGTTTGGGGATCAGCCTTAGGCAGAAGGGTTGCCCAGAAGGAGAAAACTGGACCTGACAACTCAGAGACAGGAGATTGGAAGGAACTTCCTAAAATAATCCTAAGAGGGTGGGCTTGCAAGATGGCCCTCCCAGGAAGGGGCTTCCATTCCCTTGGAAAAAATCACAGACTAGTTACTAATAGCATGTGTAAGTAACAATTGGCTTTCCACATCATCCAAAAGGATTTGAGGTTTTCACCATGGAACAGACAAAATCTACAGGGAAAGGAGAGATTAAAAAAACACCTCAGCATACTGTGCCAGATGCTGAAGTGGTAAATGCTTCCAGCCAACAACATATCCCACAATATATATTTGGTCCATTCCAACCCAAACCATTCTATGACATTGGATCTTGTTTTCTAAAGAATAAAGAAAGAGGATGGTAAAGTATGCATTTATAGCTACATCCTATGGAACAGTTATTAGCAGTTAGAAGGGGGGAATTTGCATCTGTTCATTAAAAAGCATATGCTTAGTTCATTAAAAGCATTAATCTTTCCAAGGATATCTCTGACTATTTAAAGGCTCTGTTGATTTACTCACAATTCCTCAGTTCCAGGCTGATTAGTCACTATGTGATTCAGGAAACCTCCCAGTCATCAAGACTATTATATTGTCAAATATTAGCAAAATGTTTAGCTCCTGTTGTGAAAAACTGTACTTAAAGACAACACCCCTTTCTTGCACAGAGATCCCCTCATCCCTTCTCCCTGTGCCCTGTGCTGCTCTTACAGAGTCTAAGCAGAAAGGCAAAGAGTGCTCATCTATAAGATGAGCTTTTATAAGAAAGGCTTTTCAGAGCCAGGTTTTGGGGGAAAAGAAGGCTTTTTAACATGCCTTTTTATCCTAGCTCCTGTGAGGGAACTTGAGCAAACAAACCAATTTACCAGTCACCAGGAGTTGCCCCAAAAGTCCTGCTGAAGGCAATGGCTGACGTTGATTGAGTCCTACTTGTCCCAGTGCCAGAGGGAACAATTCCTGTTGCAGACACAACACTGTCACCTCTGACCACAGCTTTGGCAGCCAGACTTCCTTCCATTAGCTGAGATTCCTGTCACAGAGGAAAGGTGGGCACAGATAGTGGGAAGCTGGCCATAAGGCATCACTTTCCAAACATCAGGTGTGATAGCAAACACAGGTTCCTGACCAATATTTCAGCAGCACTTATCAAGAACTGGCTTCTCCACTGACAGGCAGACTCAAGTAGCATGGCTGAGTGAAGCAGTGCAAATTCATGAATCCAATTTAGGGCAAACCTCACAGCCTGGAATTAGGGAGACATTCACTCACCAGGGTTTAGTGATGAAGGCACAACAATTATTTTCCCAGGAGAGGTTTCAGCAGCTCTAGGACCAAAGCTGGCCTCACTGCCTGAAGGAGATCTGACCAGTTAGCTAGCTGTTCCTCCTTCCTAACCAGTCTGTAAATATTCCAGATTTCACATCCTCTTGCTTCTCCCATTTCCTGCAGGCAGCAGCTTTCCTTCTTTTCAGGCACAGAAGCATACACCTACCTACCACAAGCATAAACCATTCTGTCTCCTTCTGGAGAAGCCAGATTTGCTCCTTTTTTAGATGAAATGATCAAAGTCAACCTAAAATCAAAGGGAAGAAGATGCCATTGAATTCCAGTGACGCCTGTAGTAAGAGACAATTTCCTACTGTTTTTGAGGAAGAAAAGCAACTTTGCGTTTAATCTCTCTGCTGCACCAAGCAAATGTTGCCAACTGTTTCTTAACTCACTTCTTCCAGTCCATTTTTTATCTAGGTCATCTTAAACCTCACACTGCCACTTCAACCAGTTCTGGAGATCTTCCCAATCTTCTCTCTGCCTGCTTAATTTATCTGTATGAAGTCATTGACACGAGAGACATGAGCACCCTTTTCACCAATACAGAATTGCTCCTTTACAGGATGTTTTAGCTTGGATTTTTGTCTGTCCATTACTAGAGAGATCAGTTTAAATGCTCTGGTCTTTATTTTGAGAACTTTGAACACATCCAAGCACAAACTCTTCTTGCTGCTTTGCCAACATTCACTGTAATTGAGAGCACCATGAGAGCAGAACTTGTCCCTTAATGTTCCCTCTGAATATCCCAGCTAATAAGAATGTCTAGAGAAGCCTGGAAGGATTAGACACCAATCCCCATGAAATTAGTGGGAATTTGGTACTTAGCTCCTTGAAACTCCTAGGATCTAATCTTCACTAAAGCTCCCAGGCCAGCTCCTATTCTCAGTTACATCATGCAAATCCAAGCTCTCACCAGTCTTGTCAGTGGAGCTGTTCCAGATTTACTGCCCAGCTCCACGTTAGAATTTCCCTCACAGGGGCCTGCAGGCTGCAAGGGCTTTCCAGACCACCTGCAGCACCAGGTTTCTCCATGGCATTCCTTCCAGCCTGGCCTGTTTGTTCTGGATACTCATGGAAGAGGCAGTGTCTGCTATCACTGCTCCACCCTCTCCTTTGCTGAAGTGCCCACCTCCCCTGGAAACCAGCACCCTCTCCCTGGAAAACGCAGCCCTCCCTACAAGCTCCACTGCACTGCCAATTGCCAGCCAGTATCTGTTATCAGGCCTCGACTTCTTAACAACCATGCTAATTATCTTCCCCATAAATATCACTTTTCTCCTGAGCTAAACCCACATTATGCAGACAATCTCGCTCTGGCAGCCTGCACACTTTATTACTTAAGGTAGTTGTTCCATTTAACACACTTTTCAATGAAGAAGAAAAATGTCAATGCTGTCCTACACAAAAGACAACACTCCAAGTGAAGCAATTTTAGATTAATGGTGAAATAAGATGCCAATGTTATAATCTATCAGCAGAGAGCTTATTAACACAGTGCTTATTTAAATCTTATTTACACATCCACGCAGGTATTCATCATGTTTTTAGAAAAAGACTATTTAATCATTTCTACCCTGGGCAAGCACAAGCTCATTCTTTCAGGAAACTAAATCAGCATCCACAATCCCAGGAGGTCTGAGATACCTTAGCTGGTGTCAAACACCAGGCCTACTGTCACGGGGAGAGAACAGCCTGTGCTTTTAATTTATAATTACATGGGCTAATTGTGGACAGCAGCAAAGGGATTCCACTGAGTAACAAGACAGAGAGCAATTAAGCACACTTTATCTTGTCATCCTCTAACAGTATTGAATTGATGGTGCATCAGGCAAAAAGAGAATATGCAAAATTGGAAGAGAAAACGCCCTTCCTCCAGCAGGATGCTGAGTCTCTGTGCAAAGACTACAAAAACAAACAGCCCCACTCAAAACCTCAGGCATCATCACCTTTTCTCCTTCCCCAGAAGTACCTGACAGGTTTAAAACAGAACTCTCCTGCTGCAGCTTATCATTTCCTTTCAGTCTTGCAGGGATTCAGTGCAAGAAGCTCTCAGGACATGCCAAGGGACACGGGTACAAGACAGGGCAGACCTTCACAGGGGACTCTGACCATGCCTGGAACGCTGTCTACCTTGAGGGAAGGTGGCACTTACTGGACAGCACCTGGGGGAGTGGTTCTGTGGATGATTCTTTCACCAAGTTCACCTACAGGTAAAGAACCCCCTCTACCTTTACATAAACCCTCCACAAAGGCAGAAGGAACGCTGATGGGATTGGCAAACTGAACAGACGCATTTGGTGTCACAGGAAAACCCAAAGCCATGAGCAAGGTACCCAGGGTGCCTGTACAAGGCATGGAGCATAGCCTGGAGAGAAGTAGTAGCCATGAGCAGCAAGTCACAAACTGCTAAAAGCCAACTGGGTTTGCTTGTCACATCTTCAGTTTAGGCAATAGTCTGTGGCACTCCAGTCACAGCTTTTGTGAATTGATTGCAGTCAACACTCAGTGCCCCCTCTTTTTCCTGGAGCCTGTGGTGCAAGGGGATAGTGCAAATACCCAGGGTTTATCCCAAAGCTCAGCATTTGCCCTGGAAACAGAAGACCAAAGCTCAGGTTTCTTCTCTGCCTGGGGAATTTCAAACCCACGGATCTCAGTTTATCAGCAGCTCAGACCGCTCCAACATCCTCCTGCTGAAACCTCCACCACTGTGTGGGGGAAGAATTCACTATTTGTAATTACTCATTTTCCCTAATTTCTCCCTTCTCCAGGTACAATGAGTTTTACTTTCTGACTCACCCGGCCCTGTTCATTAACAATCACTTCCCAGATAACAGTAACTGGCAGCTTCTTAAGCCCACGCTGACGCTGAAGGAGTTTGAGAACAACATGCTGCACAACAGCAACTTCTACATGCTGGGGCTGCTGGCCACACACCCAGAGACTCCCATCATCCAAACAGGTAATGGAGAAGCCATGGAGCTCCTTCCCTCATGCATCCCACATCCAACACACACCACTGTGTACCTCTCCAGGCAATACTGAGCAACCCGAGAGAGTCCAGCAGCTCTTTTAATGTAAAACCACTCAGGTGCCACAACTGAACAAAGCCCACATTTAAGACCCCCTCCTTGGATTTTCCAAGGGCTGCAGGAATTTAACTGGATGGCTAATTTGTGAATGCTAAGAACAGAGTTAAAACTTATGGCCATCAACGTTTTAGAATATAATGAAGACTTCAAACTGTTTTCGAACAGGCTCACAGGGAGATAGATAAATCTCATATCTACATACTGGAGAGTTCCTGCACTTTGAAGCTCCTCGGAGCAGCTACTGTGCTGGCAAGTGGGTCTAATCACCTCTAATTCAGCCCTTCATGATCACAGAATTGCAGAATTCCATAATGGTTTGAGTTGGAAGGGACCTGAAAGCCCATCTCATTCCAAACCCCCACCATGAGCAGGGACACCTTCTACTAGACCAGGTTGACACAAACCCCATCCAATCTGGCCTGAAGGTACTTTCAGTTATATTTCACACAGGCTTTCACATTCTATCAGACCACAGCTCCATGTCAAGGTGTATTAGAACAGGATAAATGCACATCTCCCAAACAAAGGCCACTCTCATTCTTTCTGAGGAACACTGGTCTAAGCAGACAGCTGACAAGCTATGACCTGCCAGTTGCAGCTGTTGGTTATACTTCTAGAGAAACAGCAACTTATTGGGCCAGGTTAGCCTTCCCAGAACTGGGGGTACATGCAAAAACTGTACTGTCACTCCCATGCAGCCTTTTTCTTTTGCATTTCCCAGTAAATGGAAAAGCCTCTGTATCCGTGGAATGCCGTTCCAGCACATTATTTATGTTTAAGCTGAAGGGAGCAGAAGAACAGGGTTTGATGACTTTGGAAAAACACGGAATGAAGCTGGATATCTACCCACAGAAGACAGGGAGCCACAAGCTGGAGATCTTTGCCAAGCCCTCCAGGGCTGAGGCTTCGGATGACATCTACAAGTGCGTGGTGGAGTACGTGGTGGAGTGCGAGTCGGTGGACAAGGCCATGCGCTTCCCCAAGGACCTGCACCAGCCCGTGGGGCCCAGCTGGTTCTCAGAGCGCCAGGGCTTCCTGCGGCCATCGCACCGCGAGCCCGTCCTGCACACCAACGATGGGCGCTGCTCCTTCACCTTCACCCTGAGCAAGGACATCAGCGTCCTGACCTCGCTGCACACCGACGGCAGCAGCCTGGCCGAGGACATGGGCAGGCGGCACGTGCTGCAGATCCAGCGCAGGAACCAGGTTGAGCTGAAGGTGCACCTCCCGCACGCAGGGAGCTTCGTCCTCAAAATCTACTCCAAGAAGAAGTCGGACCCTGGTAATTACGACTACATCTTCAACTACCTCATCAAGTGCCTGAACACGGAGGTGAAGTGGCCAGCCTTCCCCAAGAGCTACAGCAAGTGGCTGCAAGACTACGAGATCCTGGAGCCGCTCTCGGGCCTGCTGCCGGCCAACCGCAACGTCCAGTTCAGACTCAAAATGCACGGCATTGCCAAGGTGCTGGTCCAGGCTGAGAACACCTACCCTCTCACCCAGAACAAGGGTGTCTGGGAGGGAACCTGCAGCACCTCGGGCTGCAGAGAGGTGTTTGTGATGGTGCACGAGAACGCCAACCACAGCTTCTACTCGCACGTCCTCAGATATGAAGTTGAGACCCAGTAACACCCACTCCTTGTTCTTTCACTCACCTGCATGAACCAACCTCCCCAACGTGCCCCAAACCAGCACAGCTTTAGGAGATTGCTCATTCTCTCAACCAAATCTGTTCTTTCAACAAATGCAGGACAACACTTGCAGGCTTTTGCCAGACTGCGGGCTCAAAGATGGTCAAGAAAGCAGAAAATCCTGTTAAAAAAAGGAGCAGCAGTGGAAGACATGAGATAAAACTCTTGCCTCCATTTCAGTAAAACTGTCCAGACAAATATTTGGAAGAAAACAACTGACTGTCTGCAGGGCATTCTGTGCCAGCATGGATTGCTGGTTTCCAAGTTATGGACCATAAGAAAAGTCTTACTAGGGCTGCTCCAAGAATACACCTAGTTATGGGGCAGGATGAAGAAAGTGCACCCTGGTTTTGAGCAACAATACTGGACATGAGGAACTTCAGTATATTTAAATCAAATTGCAAAATACATCTGAGGAGAGAGAGAAGAGTTAGGAAGAAGATGCAACATGAAGTTTCCTTGTGCACTTCACTGTCTTACAGATTTCAATACCATAAAAATACTTTTTACACAGACTCTTAAATACAATAAACACAATCATTTTTACCTTTTTATATTAGAGTATTATAGACACTTTTTCTGCTGTAATAATATCTGAAGCATATGGGTCTTTCCATAACCAAAATTACAGTAAAAATGAGAATAAAGTTCTCAGAAATCACTCCTTTCTCCAACCTGTCTACACAATACTGCAGCTATAACCTGACGAGGTTACGTGGGACAGCAGGCTGAGTGACATTATTATCGTGTAACAAAACATTTGGTGCTGTACTCTTGGAAAATGCCTCCATGCACAAGGCAAAGGGGGCCTTCTACTGAATCCCACCACAACTGCACATCCTGAGATGGAGCAACATTTTCATAACTGATTCAGATGCCTGTGAGCATTAGCATGACCCAAGAGGTATTATGTTTGAGCTTGAATTGAAAATAAACCTGTTATGTTTTTGCACTCTGTTTCATTGACCAAACAATATGAATTCTCTTCCCAAAGCTGCTGTATTTTCCACACAAAAGAAGTGGGTTATTCCTACATTCCCTCCTCAGTGACTGAGTGACAGGAATTACTCACAGGGCTGCTCACCTGTAGCAGGCTCACTCCTATGTTACTCCTTTGACCCCAGCATGCAGGGCTGAGTTCCCATTTCAGCAGGTTAAGTACCTGCAGCCGGATTCCAGGATCAGCACTCTGTGAGGATGCAGGCTGCTGCAGACAGGAGCTGTAAGCATAAACACAACATGTAAGCTAACAGGGTTTACCCCAGGGTAAGCTGGGAGCACAGCAAAGCTTCAGGGTCTTTTTGTACTTGGCGATAAGAGGCTCCATATGCAACATAAAAGTAGGTTTTAAATTCTCCCCTAAACAGCTCAGTGTCTTTGCCCTCAAAAACTGGTGGCAGCAGCTCCTCCCTGCAGGAACACTAACAAGCCATGGAGCTCAGCAGGCACCTGCTCCCTGGGCATCAACACAGACTGAGCAGCACAGATGCAAGGCAGACTTGGGGATCTTTTGTTTGCCTAAGGACCTTGAAGGCTGAAGCAGGTATTGTCTGTCAGCACAGACAGCCCTGGTTTATTTTGGTGCCTGGCAGAAGGGCTCTTTTTTCTCAGATCCCACTTTTCAAATCAAGGAAGACACACTGCAGCAGCTTTC
The DNA here is from genome assembly GCA_013400855.1 of Buphagus erythrorhynchus. Classification (NCBI taxonomy): domain Eukaryota; kingdom Metazoa; phylum Chordata; class Aves; order Passeriformes; family Sturnidae; genus Buphagus; species Buphagus erythrorhynchus. Next base: position 8,579 of record VZTT01018830.1, on the reverse strand, counting down.
ATTTCATGGGTCAAGCTGATCCAGTCAAATACGTCACGTCTTACAATGGCAGGATAAGGAAGCATCCCAGAGAGCTTAGTGACTAAAGAAATCAACTTCTTCCACCCAACAGGGTCAAGGATACCAAAGTACAGACACTCTTCATGGAACCACACATTTGATGTTCACTTACACGTACACAAATAGGCACAAGCACACAAACAGACCCTTTGTAAAACCTCTCCATAGGTGACACCGCTATGAACTTTGAGCTCCTTATCTCAAAGACTCACTTCCACAAGCCCTCTCTCTAAGCCCACATGCTATATTTCTGTCTCAAGATGGCAGGGGGAACAAACACTCTCAGTGGGTAGAGAAGACAGTTTATGTACTATTGCCCCCTACTTAGCATAGCCTCAGGGAATATTCCCTGTTCCTGCAACCCAACTCTGCAAAACCCAGGCACCTGCAATTCCACACATCTACAGAGTCCCAGATTCTTTAACCCCTCAAAGTAAAGAGTGACCCCAAGCACTGTCACACCCACATCAGAACATCTGTAACACGCTAAAGACAGATGAAGCCTGCACAGCTTCTCACTCTACAGATGTACAAAAGGAAATGCTGGAAATAAAGCTCCACATTTTTGTCTCAAACAGAAAACAAACACTGGCTGTGCCCTGTAAGTGTGCAAAAAATTCTTTAGTGCTATCGAAGGCATAGGTTCAAAGACACAAACCCCCTCTCCAGCTTCATTAATTATAAAGCTTCCAGGGCCAGGTGATTATTCCATGGGAGGTTTGACACTGCAAAGGCAGAGCATGCCTGAAAAACCCTGCAGCCACAGATAAAAGCACCTCAGAAGTCTGCACTTGCTGTGACATCTCCCTCCAGGATAAACACGGCTCCTTCTCCTCCCCCTCATAAAAAATGCACATTCTTCAGCACAGCCAAGGTTCCAACAGCAGGAGAAAAGCTCTGGAACAGACTTCTCAGTTATCTCAGGGCATCTGCAGTGAGAGAAGTTGGGAAAGACAGAGCACACACACACACCAACACAGGGAAGTAACTCAGCAGTTCCCCTGCTGCAGATGCTACTTTAGATTACATTAGTTCAAATTTTCAGTCTACTCCCTGAATAAAGCTGCTTATTACAGGTATTAGAAATTGATAAAACTGTAGGATTATAGCTGCTAATTAAGCAAATGGATCATCTCCAGTCTTGCTCTTCCCTTCTGCCAAATATCTCTGAAGGGATACGGAAGAGCACATCAGAAACAAGGCAAAATGTCTCCTGAACTTCTAAAAACATCAACAGCATGATGCAACACTAAGTAATTAACTTAACAAATCTTCAGGAAATACAATGCTATTTGTAAGGTATGATTTCAAAAATGAAATTGGTGGCCTCACGGAAGGCTGTGAGGGATTCTTAAGGGTTCTGGCATATCACACACCCAGTGCATCTCTAGGTTCATCTGCAAAGAGGAAACAGTTTGGTGTATTATGCTGTTCAGATTTTATCAAAATGCCCCACATCCAACAAGTCCTTACTTGAGATCTGGACAGACAGGGTGGATGTTCCAAAAACACCCATGGACAGCTCTGCAGAGGATTCAAGGCCAGTGCTGACTTTGTGCAGAACACAACCACAGTCCAGCCTCAGATGGGGGCAGTTCAGCACCTCATTACAAAGGCTGCACAATGAGAATCCAGAACGGATTTGAAGGTTTTATCCTCGTACAAAGAACTCCACAAAAAAGCAAAATACAAGGACTTTTGGATTGGAACGTTTCTGAACTCTGGGATGCAGAGGTGCATGCCCAAGTGCAGCCAGGCATCCCCTTGGCTGAACTCACCTGACACAATGGTCAGCCTCTGTACATGTGGCACTTTTGAATTCCTGTTCCTTGACAGCACTGAGCTGCCCTAACACAAGGTGAGGCTGATGGAAAGGAACAGGAAACTTATGGACATGGAATGTCCTCATCCCAAGGTTTGCCTGTACAAAGGCCATGAAGACTCAGCCACAGGAGAACTGCAGAGATCCCAAAAGAAAACAAGTCCATAGGAATTAAGTCCTATTCACTCATTAACAACTTACTTCCCTCGAGGAAAGGCTGAATATTTTCCCCAAAAGAGGTCACAGAAGTATTTTGATGCAGCAGCTCCACTGGACTGTCCAGATTCAACCCAGGCTGGCACCAGCTCACATGGCAGCTGCAATGACATGTGGATGAATCTCACTTGCTTGTGGGTTCTCCTCCCATCCAGTGTCATTTCTCCTTCCCATTTCTCTTTTCCCAGAGCCATGACCACATTCAGAATTCAGCCACTCATTCCTCAGCTATTCTGCACTACTTCAAGCATTTTGTACAGCAAGTTAAAGACACCAGATACTACACAAACTGTAAAGGGCAGAAGGTGCAAGAACTAGGAAGTATTAAAAAATTCCACTAAGGGCAAATTAACTGGAAAAATGCAGATAGCCTAAAGGAAAAAGGAATTTTGTTCCCTGAAGAACATAGCTACGCTGTGATGGAGAAGGTGTTGATCCAAGTTCCTGATGAGAAGGGAAGATAAGCCACAGGAGCCACCTTGTGTATTTGTATGAACAAGAAAACAGGTGTTTGCCATTCTGATTTATTTCAATGCTTTTACACATATAAAATATACTTTAAATACTTTACATAAAAACTAGCAAATGGTTTGCTTTTAAAAAACACCATCATTTTGGTGAGTGAGAATACAGCTCTGATAGAGGTCTCTGACCTATGGCAAGCTGGCTAAAATGCTTGTGGTGTAACACCCCACATTAGAGCAAGCACGTAGACAGGAGATCCTTTTCCTGAACTCCCATCCTGCTGATTCAGCTCCAAGTGGGACACATGGCCTCTCACTGAAGCTCCAATCCCAACTGGATACAGGCACCTTCCCAGTCACAGTATGGAACCATGTAAAGAAACCAGCACTGCAATTCCACAAGAAACATTATTCCTGGTGTTCAAATCGTCTCACTATCTTTGCACTCTCTTTTTTCAGTTCCTCAATGTGAGCATTTAGGCACTCCAGGATGTGCTGGGATCTCACTTCTTCATCTTCCAGGTATCGTGCAGCAATGGATCCAACAGAAGCTGTAGGCAAGGGGCACTAAAGGGAAACAAAGGTATTATCAGGCATTCCTTCATTCCAAGTTTTGGCCAGAAACATCACTGATGTGCAAACCACACAACTGAACATGCTCCTAGAGGGCTCATTTCCATCTTAGCAGGCAAACTAAGCACTCAGGTCTCACACCTGTTTCACAGGTCATGTCCCTCCCAACAGCCTCCAGCCAGCAATGATGCTGCACCAAGCCAACATTGCCAAAAAATCATTGCTAAAAAATCAGGGCTAGAGAAGGTAGCTACAGAATACCAAGGAGTTTGCCCTGGGTGTTAATGCAACTCAAGGTCTCCATCCTGCTCCTTGTTTCCATAAAAATCCCAGGAAGTGGGAGCACCTCAGAGTTTGGGTGCAGAGAAGGGAAAGCACTGTCACATTGGTCATTATTTTACCAGATATTCCACACTGGGAATATCTCTGCTTTCTTTCATATACCTCCTCTTCTTCCCCAAAGTAATGGGCTCCTGGTACAACCTCACAGGTAAGCACAGGCCAAACTCCCATTGCAGCTCACAGAACAGCACTTCAGCCAGCCAGCAATGGTCAACAAACTACTCCAGATTCTTTCCTTTACAGTCAAGAACTATTCCTGCTCCTCACATCACTTAGCCACAAGTTATTAACTTATAAAAACAACACTGTAAACCAGGCTTAATGTACAAGTTGATGGAGAGAAGCCTCATGCACAGGGGCTGGCACGTGAAATATTAAGGTAACTAAGGGGCTGCTTTCCATTACAAGTTGTCTCAGTGTCTTGGCAAGAGAAAATAAATGGTTATTTCCAAATCCTGAAGTCTCGTGGTTTTCAGGTCTTATCAACAGCCAGGAACAAAGGGAAACAGAAAAGGCTACAGACAACAAGTAAATCTCTCCCATCCCACTACTGCCTACTGATGAGAGTTCTCCTCTCTTAGTGTAAAGGAATTCATTTTTTAAAGACACTGGAGCCTGAGCATGAACAAGAAGACCCAATCAACACCAGGATAAACATCTGCATTTCCTTAGAAATCTTATTTCTATCTCTCAGAATAAAAAGCAGCCCATTGTCTTTTATTAAACATCAAACCCTAGAGCTTCTCAGACCCTGAAATAGAACTGTTCACACTTTAGGCTCAATCTTGCAACCTGAAGAGTTTCTATTAACAATATTGCAGCTCCCTAAGTTACCAACACTGTTTTCTGCATATGTGCACTAGCTACTTTAGTCTTGAAAAATCAAGACCCAGTAAGCTTTATCAAGATCTACAAACCTGAAAAGCCTCCACCTATCTGTGCATTAGCCTTAGAGCCTCTTCTCTGGACTCCCACAAAAAAATAGCTAATAGTTTAATAGTTGTCACTGCTACCAACACACAAACAGAGGAGAAACTGCTCTGAAGACTGCAGGGGCAACATGTCTGGAGCACGGACCAGTGCTCAACATTCTCCCCTCTCAGAACATGACACAAAGAAGTGATTGAGTGCAAATTTTGTGTATCTTGGTCAAGTGCTTCAGCAACTGAGCTGAGGTAAGACAGAGAAAGTGCTAACACTGCTCCCTATGGAAAAAAGTACAATCAGCAACTGGGAAAAAGAGCAGGCTCCCCTTGTGCAGTGAAGCAGGGATTTCAGGCTTTGTCATCAGCAAGCATAAGCAGCATTAAGTTCAGTGTGCTGACTGCTGCAGCCCTTTGAAAAGGGGTAAAACTCACCCTATGCTTTACAGATGTGCAGTCACCCAGAGACTGTGAAGTACTGACATACTCAGCACTCCACATCCACTCTGAGCCTCTACTACAGACCCGGGCCAAAAGCTGAAGCAGAATTCTGAGGGCACACAAACAGGGCCTGGTACACACTGAGATACAGCACCAGCACAGAGAGAACCATGAGCTCCTGGAATTAACTTAGCAAGCACACAAACATTAAGCTCTTCTCCAAGGAGTTCTGAAGAGCCACCATATGGATCTCCCTGGCCAAGTCTTAACCATCCAGCAGTAGTTTTCCTTCCCTGTCTTACAGGATCACACACAACATGCAGTTAGGTCATGCACTCAAAAGCCTGTCTCCTTTTGCCAGATCAGAACCCAGCCCTATTTTCAGCTGTTGAGCAGCAACTAGCTCCTGTACAACTGCTTACCAAAAACACAGAGTCTCTGTGATGATTTGAGGCAGGCTGCTTAGATGCTTCATCTGCAAAATCTTTGTTTTCATCCACTGCATGGAGCACAGACTCTGCTCCCAGCCAGGCACATGACTCCTTGCAGTTCTTGCTGCTGTTCTGGGAGGGTGGCTCACCCGTCTCAGGGCTCACAGTTCCTGTTTCAGCAGCCCCACACCTCTGGGAGTCCCTGTGATGATGCTGAGCAGTCCTGTCAGGCTGGAGATGTTTCCTCCCTGTGTGTTCATCCTGCTCATGCTGTGCTTCCTGAGCTGTCCTGGAAGGTAGGTTTGAGCACAGAACAGAGTTTGTCTCTTGGAAGCTGAACTCCAGCAAAAACTCACACAGAGGCAACAATTAACATAGATGTTACTAACAGCCCTGGCAATCCAAACTTGTTTCCACAGCACTTCCAGACACACATCCAGTCCCTGTGGATTTCTCTCTCTCTTCTGCTACTGTAGATACCAAGACCCACAGCCTGCACATCCTAGCACTGCAACAGAAAGGAGCGCAGCCGCCTGGGCCACATCCAATCCTGTCACCAAAAACAGCACACACTGCTGCTCCAGAGAGAGGCAAAGGCAGACAAAAGACAAACACTGCTGGCTTTGCAGAACACAAACCAGCTGGGACTCAAAGCTACTGCAATGCTTAAGGCATAAAGGCAGATTCCCAAACAGTGCTTGTGTTCTCCCAGACACACAATGCACTGGAGAGAGACACAGCATGCCACTGAGCCCCACACATCCCCACATCTCCTGCTCTCCTTCCCCCTGAGGAAGCAGCACCCCTGGGGTCACTCACCTGTGCTGTACATCCCTGGGCTCGTTGCCTTGCCCCTGCTCAGCCGTGCCTTTGGGTTCATGTGGGCACCCCTGTGCAGTGACCCCCAGTTTTGCCCTGGTCTCTGCAAGGTCCTTCTGCAGCTGCCGGTTCTCAGATACTAATTTCTGGAGCTCAACAGCATAGTCCTCCCTGAAGGCTCTCAGGGTGCCATCATCCCCCTAACAAAGAAGAGCAGAAGTTCTGGTCTGCAAGACACCACAGTGACATCCAGAGCAAAGGCCAGCAAGAGATTCCTTAAAGCATATCCCCTAATCACATTTTGACTGGCAAAACCTTCAAGACTTTTCTAGAAGAAAATTAATTATATATGTGCCTTATTGGGCCTGCATCCAGACTCAATGTGCTGATCTCACTGGGAAGGTCAGTCTCTCTTACCACTGGATTCCTTTTAAAACAGGATAACATAGATAGAACATAGGATAATTCAGATGTACCTGCCTCTGGCCTTTCTGAAACTCTGAACAACTTGCTTCTTCCCATCATCTTTTTACTGGGCTAGGTGGGTATAATTTCCACTGCTTCTACTCCTGTGACATCCCCACTTGCTTTTTACCAGTTCTATTAAACTTAGATGCTTAATTCATTCTCATCACCTCTGTATCTAAGGTCTTTCCAAATGTGCATTAGGACCACCAGGCCAAGATCCAGCTCCTGTGTCTCAGAGCTCTGGGGCTTTTTTTTTTAAGGAAGATTTCCTGCTTTGCACACTGCTATCACATTTTTGGGAACTCACACAGGTAAAAGCCACCATACACTTTTCAAGCAGAAAGTAATGGGGGGTCTTAGGTTATTTCAGTTTCAAACCAGCCCTCCAGAAAGCTGTGTTTTTAATCTAGCTCACCAGCCACAAGCTTCTGTTGAGCACTTTCCCAGGAACTTGGCACATCTGACAATCACCCCAAACTAACACTAAGAGCTGAGTATTTCCTTCCCACAGATCCAACAGGATAAAAGCTCTGACATACTCTCCTGAGGCTGTCAGCTGTCTGAATCCAGCCCTTGCCCCCTGGGAAGCAACCATTCTGCTTAAGTTGAGACAGAACTTTCAAACCAGCCACTTCTTCCTTCACAAAATGAGTCAACTCATTATTTCTGGCAAGGCTGCACCTCTTCCATGCAGGCTCCTCTTTTCCCCTCTGCCTCAAGAGTTTTGGAGGTTTTGTTTAGCTGCAGGAGCCCACCACAGAGCCCTTTCCAAGAACTCTGCCCTAACACATCCAGCCCATATTCCCAGTGTGCATCCTGCTCATGGAGAGCACAGGAGAGCCCTGCTGAATGGCTCTTCACCAGGGGAGAACACACCCTCACCCCAAGCATTTCAAGGGCCAGAGCAGTTACACCTCTAGGACAGGGCAAAAGGATGACAGGTTGAGAATCAAAGGTTTGAGGTAAAGTGGCTTAAAATGGAAGTCTAATGAAATGTACTAAAATACGTGGGCCAAAGCCCATGGAGAAGACATGGAAATGATTGCTGCTTCTGCAGTTCTCTTCACCACTCTCTGACTGAACAAATGCTTGGTATTTTTGCACCTTATTTCCTCTCAAATTGCCTCTTTTGCTTAGGTTTTAAGTTCACTGAGCTCTATCGCCCATTTTGAGAGGCCTGGGCAAAGACTCTGACTATTCCCAGGCAGGAACACAAGGAGCCTCCCCAGCTCATGGTGCTCAATGCATACCTTCAGTTTACCACACTCTGTTTTCTCCAGAATCTCTGAGAGATGACGGTTTTCCAGCCTCAAGGTTTCCAGCTGGACCAGAATTACCTGAAGGGGCAAAGGCAAACAACAAGCTCAGAAAAAGAACACAATGCATGCCCACAACACCCTCCAAGCATTTTCCTCCCTCAAACTCAAGTACTAAGCAAGGTTTGGGCTGCTAGTTGTACTGGGACCCTACAGAGAAGGCTACAAAAATAACCATGCACAGTTTTCAAAGATGTTATCCATCCTGGCCTAGTTAGCATGGGTGATCCCAAAGAATTCTGCAGGACTATAGGCTGCTTGTTTGAAAAGAAGCAGAAAGACAGATGCAGTGAACACCACCATTAGAAGATACCTTCAAAAGGTCTCAGGTTTTGTACAGAGGCTAAAGAGAGAAGGAAACTACAAATGTAGCTAAAAACCAGGATGGTGTTCCAAGCCTTCAGATCCCTTAAACAGGTAGCATAAGAATTTTGTGCTTTTTTTACCCTGTGCTCCACTGCTTTCCTCTCTGCTCTTTCAATCTCTGCTCTGAGCTGCTGCTCCAGGTCTGAGGTGGAGCCGCTCGCCGATGCAATGGTGATGTCCCGCTGGTGCAGCTCCTGGGTCAGCCTGGAGATCTCCCTTTTCATCCCTTCTAACTCACTGCTGTGCATCTGTTCAGCCTGAGAGAGCTGGTCTTTCAGCTGGAGGAAGACATGCACACACCACCCATGAGCTTTTAAAAATGTTTCATCAAAAAAAAA
>VZTT01018821.1:0-22678 GCA_013400855.1 Buphagus erythrorhynchus | reverse complement strand
TTTTTTTTCCACCTGAATTTTTCTGTCCCTCACAGAGAAAATGCTTTGTATTATACAATGGAGTTTAAAAAGCCACAAACTGATCTGGATTTGTGGTGCATAATTTCTAGTCATTTTTATGTATATTAATGTTAAATCATGTTCTTGATTTCCATAAATGACCCACATAACATGCCAAATTTCTTCCACGTTTTAAACAGCCCTGGGTTTTGATGAACAAAAATTGATAGGTATGAGATGAACAAAAGAATACTGATGACACATAATATAAGCCTTGATCTAAAGTTGTGAACTTGTCAGATGATCTGCCAAAAATGGATTATTTTCCAAAAGTTTGAAATATGGCTGAGAAGCCTGCTGGCCATTATTCAAAGCCTTTAATTTATTACATTGATGCTGTTAGACAAGTGATAATCATAGGCTTTAATTTCCTGCAGAATTTGGTATAGGTGTAGAATGTTTTATATCATTTAATATGCGAAAACCCCCTCAGATCAGAGAATGGAATTTCTGTTTAACTACAAGTTGTCTAATCTGACACATATTGGTATTAATACACTACACAGAACTGGAATTTTCCTAGACCTCTGGTATTCCTTTGCATTCTCGATGTTCACACTTTCAAAAAATGTCTCTGTGCAAGTTCATGTCCATCTTCAGTATTATACAAGCTGTAGTATTTTGCTTCATTAAATGCCCTATAATTTTACTCTGCATTCAAAATAGTCTTGTTCTTTACTTGAGCTGGATTGTTGAGATCTGTGGTGGGTTGCACCAATCATAAACTTGCTGATTCTCTTGTCTTTTTCTACAGTTAATAGTAACCCACTGCACTGTTCCCAACATGACAGTCATCCAGCACAGATAATTGGTTTTTTTTTCTGCTATGGGTTTTTAGATTCAGTTTGTGTAGTTTTGTCTTCTTTTGCAAGAGATAAAAAGACACTTGGTCCCCAGGGCATGGCTCCCCTGGCCCTGCCAGTGCCTGAGCAGCTGAATGGAACTGATAATCTTTGGCATTTACCAATAGGTTATTTTTACTCAGCTACATATGGAGTTCCAAGAACAATAGGTTTCCAAATACTTTAATTTTTTTGAAGGCTTTTGTGAAAAATATTTAATGCAAAAGGTTTTAAGCTTAGCACCTTACTTCAAAGCAGATTTTTCCTTTGCAGGTTTACAGAAAATTTTCCATTTCCTTCCTGTGTGGTTTTCTTTTTTTTTTTTTTTTATTTTTTTAAATTCAATATTCTTCACAACATGGAGAACATGCTAAAAATATTTAATGAAAGGTGTCAACTCAGCCTAGAGGAGAGGTGGTTTCTTAATTGTGGTCCCTGAAGAACCTACAAGAAAGATGGAGAGAGACCATTGAGAAGGGATGGAGTGACAGGATAAGGGGGAATGCCTTCCCACTGCCAGAGGGCAGGGTTAGCTTGGATATTGGGAAGGAATTCCTCCCTGTGAGGGTGGGGAGAGATTTCATGATCGCAATAATTTCATGGTCTTTAATTTATATTACTCAAGAATCTAACACAGTATCCTAGCAAGTGTAGCATTTTTCTATTTAATGTGTTTTTTGGTGGACTAAGAATATAAAAGGATCTGACTTCACACTGTAGAATAGAGCAGGCTATGTCTGTTTGTAAGTAAAAGCTAATGTTGTGCATTTTAACAGGGAAGGAAATGAACAGTGGCACTAAAACCACATCTGCCAGAGCAGAGCCTAGTGGCAAAAGTTACCTCTTGTTACAGTGATGACAGTATCCAGATGTCACACAGTTAGGGGCATTTGCTAAAATCTTTTTGAAGAAGGAACACCTGTGACCGTCAAAAGTGATAAATATTAGATAATAAAATGCATTCCTGGTAGGTGCACAGTGTAACCAACACAGTCAGGGATAGAGCAATCACATTCCCTCCACTTCCCTTCCAAACACTTGCTTGGCTCTGTTTATTCCTATTTATATAGTGCTGAATCTTTGAGGGCCTCCTACTTTGCTTTTTTTGCAGCTATTTTATATACAAGGTGAACTATTACATGCTTTCCCATGTGCTTTCCTGGGGTGTTTTGGGGGGAGTTTTGCATGTGGAGTTTCTTGTTGTTGTTTGGTTGTTGTTTTTAGACTGATGTTCTGCAGGAACAAAGTTTAAATGTCTGGAGTTTCAGATTTGGGTAACCACTGAGAACTGAGGATGCATTTTTCTGTGCAGCTGTATGTTTGCTTGGGCCCTGATGGGTGTTGCCCCATTAAAAGTAATGAAACTGGATGCACACATTGCCATGAGCTACACTTAAGCACAAACACTTGAAATATCATTCTGTGGGCTTTGCTCTCCTCACTTTCAGTGAATCTGAAGCAGAGTTTTAGGCTCTTGTGGAAAAAGAGCCTACAGCATGCCTGAGTTCTTTATTCATTTGAAGATGGCCTCATCTAAAGCAAAAAAATCCCAAAACAACACAACAAATCCCTTTGTTTTGCAGTGGACCATAAAAGCTTGCCCACTTCTGGAGAGTTAACTGGAGCCATTCCTAGCTCAGATATGCTTTGCTCCCTCCTTAGAGCTTTGAAGCTGCTGGTAACTCCCTCTGTTCTCCAAAACAACAAAGAGGGCAGTAAAACACCATCCTCTTGCCATGGAGGAGAATGTTGTCCTCTGTAACTGCACTGCTTTCCAATGTGCATGTTCAATTCCAAGAGAATATTTAAGGTATCCTCTGAGTATCTGTGTTTAAATGGAAATGGATGCAATTTTGCATTTCAGGGGAAAAAATATGATTACACTTTTAGTTTTTGAATAAAAATGAAATTACTGAAGTCCTTGTGATATCAAAATCCACTCTTTCTGTCTGACACATCAATAGTGACCTCTGGGGTTGCTGTTCTGCTTCTCAAGGGGATTTTGTCTGCTCTTTTGGCTGGACTCCAGGTTTGGATGACTATTTCAAGGTTACAGTTTGTTTATTTTTTTTATCCAGAGACAGGGGAGATCAATCCTAATCTGTAGAGAGACTGAATCTCAAATGCCAGAGGCTTGACCCTCAGAAGTGCTGAGCACTTGGAGCTCGTGTGGCACCTCAGGGTCACACCTACCCCTGCCACCCTCTGCTGTGCCCTGGCAGCTGAATTCATCTCTCACTCTGCTTTCAGAGCAGAGGATTTGCTTCTCATGGACTTAGCTGAATTCTGTGTTTCCAAGTAAAGTTGATAGTAGCATTCATGAGTTTCTCTTAATTCTCAAAGGTGATGTTTGAAACTCATTGGATGTTTCCCTTTTAATCTTAGACTGTTTTCCACTAGTCTGTTCTGCTTTTGCATGCTGTGATCCTTTGTTTTCTATGTTAGCTCTGAAATATAAGAAAACCAGGCTACTGGTTCAGGCAGCAGCTCCTTTTTTAGGAACTAACCTTTGGTCTTTGGTGGACTTGAGGCAGTGTTGAACAACAGAGGGCACTACTGTTCTGGGTGTTGTCAGCACCAGTAAAGAGAAACACAGACAAACTGATTCATTTCTTTCTACTTCAGATTAATCCTGAAAATTTTCCTGTGGTCACCCAAGTGGAGCTCTCCCTCCACCTCCCTGGTGTTCTGTGACCTTTAGCTGTCCCAAAAGGAGGCTCAGTGCAGGTGACAGCTGGGAGATGTCAGCAGAACCTGAGTGAAAATATCCCAGCACAGCACTTCTCCAGGATGACTGAAATCCTATTTTGGGAGACGATAACATCATAACCTTTTAATTTTCCTTTCTATTTCTTTCTGGGTGACAGACTGACAGGCCCAGAGGATGAGGCCATGGACAGAGCAGGTTTGGCGTGGGCAGCAGCCCCCATTGCTCCCCACTCTGCCCTGCTGCTGTCAGCCCTGACCTCGGGGTCCCTGCTGCTCTGAGCCCAGGACTGCAGCCAGGGCCCAGAGCCCTGCTCCTGCTGAGCCTGCCCAGGGGACTGATGCTCAGTGCCAGAGCACAAGTGGCTCTGCAGAGCCAACAGCTCCTCCCAGACATCGCATTGATCACTCACCAGCCGAGCTGCTCCGAGCTTGCACTTCCAAACAACCATCTGATTTCCTGCCCCACACAATCCTTTTCGTTCTGTCTCCAGTCTTCCGTGCTCGTAACCACTGCTCACTTCAGATGGCATCATTAAAATCTAGGAGCAGAATGTGGGTCTTCTCTCATGCAAAATTATTTTAAGTATTACTAGTAGAGTTAAAGAAATAAGAAAATATAATTTTACAAGTTGTTATTTATTTAAAGTTTCTTTAACATAGACAGCAGGTTATAACACATGTTAAGAAAAAGATGTGCCCTAAATTAACCTTTGCAGTTTATTTTTCTCTCTGATGAGTAGTTCCCTTTCTCTAATCCTTATTTTCAGTGCTGATGTTAGCACCATCTCCATTTGTTGTATGTGAAAGATAACGCTTCCTGATAATGAAGATATTAGTCAGACAATTGCCAGAATTGCTGCTTCTGAATGTTTTATTATAGAAGAAGTGTGTGGGGGGGAGGGCTTGCAGCAAGAGACTGTGCACAAGGAGAGTGATTCTGCTGTCCCTGCTCTTGCTGGTGGGGATTCTCATCCACTGCCTCTGAGAATGAACAGCAATAAAGAATATCCAGAACCAAGACAGGATAATATCTAATAATTTCCTGAATGGACAAAGAAAGTTTTAGGGTGAATTTTGAAGGGTATTACTATCTCAGCTTTAATGATACTGTACTTTATAGTAATTTAAAATTCCTCAACTTCAAAATATTCTTGTGGCCTCCACTCTCAGCCCACACAAAGCTGCTAAGACAAGGTACCTTTCCAGGCTAGAAAGAGCCATCAGTCAGCAGCACACAATAGATATCAAAGACATCCCACTTCTAAAGGTATCATTAATACCAGTGCAGAACAAAGTGCACTGCAGCTTTTCATACCTCATCTGAAAGAAAACCACAGTCAATCCCACCTTGCCTAGCTGAGGAGGAAGGGATGTGTGCACTCTAAGGTTTCTCAAGGATGAGCACAAATTATGTCTGTTCAGGCAGTGTTACTTGGCTTTCTATTTGCTTATGGATCACTCCAGTTATTCCTTTAGGAAATAGAGCATTATACTGTCAGTCTTCAAAAATAGGTATTGTTAACATTAGCTTTACTTTACATTAAACATTTTTCTTATATATGAGACAACTCATATAGTGAGTTGTAAGGGTGTGCAGTGAACTGTGGTGTGGAGACTGGAAGTCTGTGTGAAGGCACTTTCAGAGAGCTTTGTGTGAAGGCTCTACACCTGGCCAGGCATGTCTGGGCTCAGCTACAAAGGAAATGATAAACCCTGTCTTAGTCCCAGTGACAGCAGCCACCTTTCCAGAAGGAAGGTTTGCAAATGTCACACTGAGCCCTCTGTGCACGTGGGTATGGTTTGGGAGGGCAGAGCCTGGGAATGGTGCTGGGAGTCACCCAGTCACCCTGAAGTGGAAAGGAAAGGCAGAATTGCCATGGGAAAGCTTCCTCAGCTGGGTGGTTCCAGCCCTCCTGCCTCTGCTGGCAGCATCTTCTCATTTTCCCTGTCAGCCCAAACACACAGAGGATAAGGCAGGAGCCCTTCCAGAACGTGCTCAGGTGGATCCCTGAAGCACACCCAGGTGAAATCTTGGGGGGCACAGCTGGAAGTGGTTGCCAGGGAATTTTCCACATTCCCTTCCCCTTGCTGGCTGTACCTGTGCCTAGGCACACTGCTTTTCTCCACATTTCAGTGGTGAGCCATTTGGACCCGCTGTATGTATTTTATTCCTCATTTGTTCTGCAGATTAAGCTTTTTATTTGTGAGCACAGTGTCACTTTTCACTATTCTGTACCTTGCCAGGCAGAAACAGCTGCCTTATTTGTGGAAACTTGAAAGCACAGTAAAACATAACACTAGTGGAAACTCTCATGTTATTTCTACAGCCTCTTGAGCCTTAGTTAAGTGAAGTGATAGGATATGACACTGCTTTTTGTTGTTTTTGGTAACTTTTCCAAATAAACAATCTCCTGGAAATAAGGTATGACATTATTAGGCAGGTACTGAAGTGAAAGCTCAGTGCTTGTTTGCTTTGTAGCACTGTTTTACTTGTGCAGTGAAAAGAAAAGAATATTGTGGCAATGTGAGTGGCAGCTACACATAATGGAATATGTGTTTATCCCTGTTTATGTTTGCAGCATCAGGAGTGTTAATTAGAAGACTCTATCTCCTGTGCAGCCCTAGCTGCCATATGTAAATAAATGTTACCTAGTTTGAGGTGAGTTATCCCAGGTGTAAACAAGCAAATCAGAGTTAGTTCAAACTTTTAGATAATTCACAAGATTATTCTTTCACTAAGATTTGATTAATATGATCCTTTAATATTCTGCACAGAATTTGGACTGCATAATGGCAGCACTCCTGCCAGCAACCCTATGCATCTGTCTATCAAAAAATAACATTTCTGTAATTACAGGATGGGTGATGATGGATACAGGGGAGGGAAATGCTGAGGGACAGCAGGAAGACAATCATAGCAACAAAACACACAATCTGCAGAAGTCAGAAGAATATTACTAAGATAAACAGAAACTTGTGGGAATTAGATCAGAGTAAGTATTACTGTGGTAAACAGAAAGAATGCTTTAACTGCAAAAAACACAGTAACTGAACAGAGAGGGCCCCGGAATTTTGTGTGCTTGCAAATGAAGAGAATTTCCACTAAAGCATCATTAAACTGTAGCCTCTGATAAATCTGAAATGCTGATGAGTTAGATTTGATTTGTCACTGTTTGCCATTTGATTTTAATCAGTGTTTCTGCGAGTGCATGCAAAACCAGGGGAAAGCTGATTCCCTGGCTGTGGGGTTTGTGTGCACAGCCAAGGCAGAAAGGGTGACTGGAACACACTGAAGAAACAGAAATGCTGCTTTGAAGTCCCATAACTAGAGGGGAACATTAAAAGTTTTGGAGATGTGCTAGAAAAATAGACTTCTTTCTGATAGGAGGCTGAATGAGGGTTGATTCAGAAGCTTTTTGCTTTACTCTTCTGCTGTTTGTAGAATAATTAGAAAAATCTAGAGAGATGAGGTGAGCTGAACTAATGTTGAGAAAAGAATCTCTGACATCTCCAGAGGGATGATGGGGGGATTGTACCCCTTGAAAATCTTGTACCCCTAATCCTTTGCTGTCAAATTGACCCTTTCTGTTGTTTGCAAGGTGTGGATTTCCTGAGGGTTCCCTGGGAGTTCCCAAGTGCTGCTTTCCCTGTCCTGTAAGGGATGGATTAGATGCCCAATGAAATGCTACTAACATAGACAAAGTTTATTTGTGCTGGATTAATTCAAGTTCATCAGCACAGAGCGAGCCAAGCTAGACCTAAAAAAGAAGAGAGTAATTGAAAAAAGTGCTTAGCAAAGACACAGCCCCTCACCAACCCATCCTAGCAGGGAGCTGAGGCTTGTGGAAGTACAGATTGTTCTCTCCAGAGAGCTGACCTTGAGTTGAAGAGGTAACATGGCTCCTTTCTCACTTTCTCTGTATTTGCATGGCTATAAAAAAAAAAAAAAAGCCCTTCCTTTTTTTTTCTGTATCTTAAAGGCATTTTACTAATGTAATAGATAAAAAAGAAATATGTTAAATAAAAACATTTATTAGAGGACATAATTTTAAATATTTAATGATATAATTAAGTCTTATTAATGTAATGGTCTTTATTCTTCAGTTTAAAAATTCACAAGGTTAATTTCCCTTTCATCTTTATTATGCAATGTTTGCCACAATTATTTGTTATATATTCTTATAAATATTTGATGAATATTAGAGATTTTAATTTAAACAAAAATATAGGTCATGTTTTACCACAGTGTTACTCCGGTGTTAAGCTGGAATTAGTGAAATTAGCAGAGCAGTGAGTCAGGCCCTGCTATTTCTCCAGTTATTCCAGAGTTGGCTTCTTTGACTCGAGTGATCCATGGAAAACACACCTTTCACTGCTCTCCCTTCACTTTTAAAGGCTTGCAAAGAAGCTGAGCATCACCAAGCTGTGGATCAGTCACATCATTTCCATGTTGTCTCCTCTGGAGGACATTATTTGTATCATCTCAGTCTCAGACACTTATTCACTTGATTTTTCTGCATTTAACAATAAAAACCACCTATCAGCATTGGTAAATGAATTTAGAATATATTTCAGGAGATATTGACTTGATTCATTAAATTACTGGCATTAAAACCAGTTGTTTTGAGTAACATGATCTTCCCTCTATATGCTCTGCCTGTTTAGCTCCTTATGAAGAAGGAAAGTCCTTCAGCATGGAATCCTGTGCATTTAAATCATTGATATTCTCCTTCATTAGCAGTATTTCTTACATATGTACCAGAAATATTTTTAGGGGAAATGGATGCTTTATTTACCACTGCATTATGATTTTTTTTAAAGATCAGTCTGCCAAACTACAATGTCAGCAGCTGCTGAAAAAAATCAGTTTATGGGCAATATGTTGACTTCTCTTCTTAATTAAATAAAGAAATAAAGCAGAACTCTCTGGAGAAAAGTACTCTGAAATACGAATATACTCCTAATCTGTCACTGCATTCAGAATTGAAAAACAAATACCATTTGAGCTAGCAGCCAAATTTCAGCTTGTGCTGCTATTAGTTTGAGTTATGAGATGTGCAAAAGTACCTTTGGGCGAGTTTCTTCAGGTGGCCCATGCTGAAACCTGGGCTTGTGCTACCTTCCCTTCTCTTAGTACCCACAGCTCCCTTTGGATTGCTTGCCTGCTGTAATTGTCACCTCACAGGGACCTGAGATCTGCTGCTTCTCCTGCAGACAAGGAAGGCACTTCATGAAGAGCTGGGCTGAACTTAAGGGATTTATTAACTCCAGGACAGAGGTGGCAAAATGCTGTCCATTTTTAAGGTATCCATTTTACATCAAGAAGCTGCCCTTGCCCCTGACTGGCTCTTCCCTTTCCTGCTGCTCTCCTGCTGCCCAGAGCAGGTGAATTTGCTGCTGCTCTCCTGATGCCCAGAGCAGGTGAATTTCCTGCTGCTGTGAGAGCAGCTCACTCTTATTCCTGCAGGGATGAGGGCTGAACACACCTGGGGAAGTTTACTCAAATCTGGTGGAAATAAAGGCAGTTTATTTGCCCAGATCACTGCCAAGACCTGTCTAACCTTGATGTACTTTAGCTCTAAATTATGAGAGCATCTATTGCAGCATTGTTTCTGGAATAACTCCTGTCGTTGTGTTACTGGCAGCACGGTGCCTGGGGGCAGTGTGGCTGTTAAAATATGGCATTATGTGTTAGAAAACCATGTATTGGCAAAGGGTGGTGCTTTGCTCTGGCCTGTTTGCCTCCCATGGATGCTAAACTGCACCAGAACTGTGTGTTCTCTGCAGAATGCATGAGGAACAGTCAAGGTACACAAATTAACCTTCAGCAAAGCCAAGCTGGCAAACGGGAAACAATCCTGTGGGCTTCTCTCAGCACCTCACTTGGAAACCACAACTCTGCCACCACAGCTCAGCTCAGAGGTAGTGATGATGACTCCTTCCACTTATAGGAAGTCCTACTGATTTTACAACTCATAAAAGATTCAATTCTCTCACCTTGTGTAGCATATCCCTATTATAGGCAACCATTTCATCTCTCCTGGGATCCACCCATCCCTCTTACCTCAGCTTTCAGAAGTCCATTAAAAATCTGTTTTGAGTATGCTTAGGCTTGCTATTATCTTGGAATCTTATGGTAAATCCTGCCTGAAAGTGAATGTTTGGCTTTGAGGTCAGGCCACAGTGAAATGAGGAATGGAGAAAAACTCTTCAATGGTTCCCCCCAAAATGAACTCATCTGTGCAGTGGAGAAAGTTATGTGGGGAACTCAAGTGTTAAGCCTGCTTTTTTAAATGCAAGGGAGGCCTTAGACTTAAGCTTAAATAAATTAAACTTATTTAAAGTTATTATTTAAACTCATAAATAAGTTAAACTCTCTCTTGCAGATACGTTTCCTTGTAGTTTTTCATTCTTTGTTCTCGGAGCAGCAGCTGGTAATTTTACCTCTCCACACTTTTATCTCCCAACATCTTCTCACTTCTCTTCCTCTGACTGTTCTTTGGTGTCAGGCAGCTCCTGCACAGCCTGCTCTCACTGACAGACACGACTGGATTTGTCCAGCCAGGTGATGTCAGAATTTTGAGGGAGAACATTGGCATTACAGGACAGATGAGAACACACAGAACTTGTTGCATGTGTGCCTCAGTCATTATTTTATTTATATTCATGTAGACTTGCCTGTTTTCTGAACTGTAGACAAAGACTACTTTTAAAAGACCCTAGAAGCATAGGGGGATTTGTTGTTAATCTTGTTCTAGGGTCATGTTTTGTTGATGAATATGGTAATTTCCTTTTGCAGAGAGAAAACTGTTGTTTTGAATCTCATAACACCAAAAACTGTTTGTACTTTGACATTTGCACAATGCCCAAAATAATTATTGGGCTTTATTTAACTTATCCCTCTGAGAATAAAAATCTGACAGCAACAGGGGTGATTTGATTTTGCACGGAGGAGATAATTCATTTATAGCCACACAATTAATGTAGTGAACATTGAATTTCTCTTCCCTCTCGAAGAAAAGCAGTGTTACATATTACTTTGGGATTTAGGAGAGTAGCTGTTAGGAAAAAAAAGCAGAAAAAATTATTTGAACCTGCTTAATTACTGCACACTAGAGGGCACTTGAGGTAGAGCAAACAGTATTTGCACAGCTCCTGTGACCGATCCAGCTCCTGACGCTCACAAGGCAGAGTGAAAACCCACAGCGAAAGATTAACTTCCCAAATTGCATCCTGTACAACTTGTATCTTTCTGTACATTAATGTACCAAAAAAAACCCCAAAAACCACTTTGAATGCCTTGCTGGATATAATTTTCTTTTGTCTTTCTCCTAGTGTTTGATGTACAAAAGGAATAATTGTTTTTCTAATAGCCAACCTGACAGCAACTAGTCAAAATTGCAAACAGTGCCTGAGGAATAATAAAACCTGATAATGCATTGTTATTTTTATGCACTCCCTAATATCATTGGTGCAAAAACTACACAGATTGGTAGTTGGGAGTTTATATTTTATAATCTCTGGAGAGTGGAAGGGGCTCAGGGCTAGTTGTGTTTTATAGTACTAAATGAAGTGTTTGGGGATGGCAAAGGATGTGCTAAGGGCCCACAAGCCCAGGGCTGCTGCTGGATTAAATTTTTGTTTCTGTCTGACAGAACAGACTTTTCCTTGGGCTGGAGGAGGAATTTGAATGGTTATAGGAATATGTTTGTCCAGTCAAAGCAAAAGTAATTTCAAAATCAATGCATCTGTTTCTCCCCACATCTCAAGTACCAAGGGAATGGAGCTGGATTAGATGCTGTTCTCAGAAGGCCCAGACTCAAGAGCAAGGATTCTTGGGTGGTTGAGAATCATTTCTGTCACTTATGGCTGCTGCTGCTCTTTCTTCAGTGGGGCTTTCCAAGCCTTCTGTTCCAGTGTTGAGTATTGAATTTTAACCATGTGTGATCTCTGAAGGAATCTGGCATTCCTTTGCAATCCCTCACTTAAGTCTCTCAGGGTTTCTAGCCTTGCCTGTTAAAATGTAAACACGAATTTTTCAGAGGGAAAAAAAATTAAACTAAACCTACCCCAACCCTGTACCTTTATCTCACAGGCTGCTTGTATCATTTCCCTTGTTTTAATCTATAGGATCACTTGTAAGCATTATATAATGGATTTTTTTTTCAAGTTACAGATGTCTTCGGTGACTTCCCAAACACAGGAGATCATTATTTTTCCTGATAACCAACTTGTGATAACTGTATGCAAGCAGGTTTTAAAGGTTGCAAGACAGTGATAAGAACCTATGTTCTAAAGGTAATTATGTCTGTGTGCTGGCACAGGGAGCTGATAAAAGTGCATATTTTATTCAGAAATGTTCTGGACTTAAGTTAAACCTTCTTGTTTCTTCTTATTTTATGGAATGTCCATTCTAGCATACAAGGCAAATTAAATTAGATTAAGGATTAATCCCTCATGTAATTTGAGCAAAAGGTGCCAGTGATGTAGAGTGGGTATTGCCTAAAAAACCAGCACTTAATATGTTTAAAGCTTTAATGCAACAATGGCAGGTGAGGCCACTGTCCATAAACTTGCTTTAGTGACTTTCAAATCAGTTATTAATTTCTTATTACTTTGAAGTGGCATTTTAGTGGCAATCCCTGTAAGCAAAAGTTCCTTGCAGTAAACTCATTTATCTTGATCAAGCAATTCACTCTGGACTCATTAATTTCATGCAATTTTGGATCAGGCCCCCATTTTACGTATTAAAAATGGAAATCAGCTACTGATGCTTTGATATCTCACTGGTAGGTGATCTGATGGAATAAAATGTGAATATGAGGACTTAGCACAGTGGTTTCTTTTCCCCTCTCAAGCTCTGGCCTTGTTATTTAAATGAGATGACCCCAACCACTGACTCCAGCAGTAACTCTGGCAAGGCTGGGCTGTGACTGTGTTGCCCCTGAAAAGCTCATTTCAAGCTGCTTCTACTGAATATTTTTAAGCAATAAAGTCTAAACTCTGTCTTCAGGAAACGGTTGATTGCACTGCTGAGGAACAAAAAATTAAATGATAATCAACAACTGTTTTCACAAACACATGGAAGTGAGAAAAGATGGTGGAATTCCATTATGCCACATATTTTAGGTGTCAGATATTTCCTGTCTGTATAGGCATGGGAAGTCACATTGGGGTTTTAATCCTTCTTACTCATAAAAGCAAAGCAATATAGAAGAAAATCTCCCAGTTCTCTTCCAAGCTGAGGTTAATTTTTTCCTAAATCTCTGTCACAACCAGTCAAAAAACCAAACAAAAACAACTCCAAAAAACTAAAACCCACCTAAAAGGAAAAACAAACACACAAACACTCCAAAAAACACAAACAAAAAAAACGTAACCAAAAAGTACCAAAAAACCAAGATGAAAAATAACCCCAAAATAACAATACCAACAACCAACCCATACCACAAGCCAATGCATTTTGTAAATATTCTGGTTTGTTGTTTCTTTTTCCCTAATCCCAAAATTTAATGTGAAAAATTGCATTCCAGTTTGGTCCAGGATGGGATTCAATCCTATTCATTTTGCAGATGACTTCTTTCTTCAGTACTGTCATTAAATTAAAAATCTTCATCCCACTGCAACTGAAGTAAGAGCTGCTTTTTGCTTAAAAAATGAAATGGCCATTTAGAAGATAAAGGAATAATCTTCCTTATAATATTTATTTAAGAGGAAACAATTTTTAGCCAGTGTATTCATCAGTGTTTTGCTGTAGTGTGTGTATATATATAGCTCAGTATGATAAATATCATTAAATCATTTCATCTGGATAGGATGCAGAAAGTTGCAAATGTTCCTTTGCTATTCCAATCTTATTTTTACATTAATTTTAATCTATACACTTCTTCCTGTCAAGATTTACTCCATCATCTGAAAGGCTTTCCAGCAGGGGAATCCATGGATGGCATAATCCATTTTAACAAGACACTTACCATCCTCTCCTACAACCTGAAGATGAAAGAGCACAGCTTTTGCCCTGGTAATTTCCAATTGCAAGAAAGGTCACGTAGAACAAATGGCACAAGTCAAAGGTTGAAATCAAAACAAAAAACTAAACTTTTAAGCTGCACTTGGAGGTACAACCTCTACCATTAGCTTTCTTCCCACACATAGCTGTGCTGCCTATTTAAAGCAAGGACAGGAGGGTTCTTATTAGGAAGAACTTTTATTCTTGGTTGCTTCCATCAGGTGTTTTTAACAGAAATTAAAACCAGGTGTGCAACCACTCTTATTGAATCCATAAAAAAGTTTAAAAACTGGCATTAATTCCCAAGAGTAAAGCCAGGCTGAGCATCCTCATGCTTTCCTTGTGACAAGATCTGTATTTTCACTGTGTGGTTCAGTTGGTGGAACGATGGGGGAGAAAAATACTCTTTGCCTCAGCAGAACCCCAGGTAAAAGGAAACCACATTTCTGATCTTATCTATTGCACTGCCAAATGTTTTCTATTTCCCTCAAGGCTCTCTGCATGCTTCAAGTATTGTGTGTTTTTATACCCATCCTCCTCCAAGGAATCCTCCCAGGCTCACAGCTCAGAAAGTAAGCGCTTGGGCTGAGGGAAACAAAGCCATAGTTAGATGTTTCTTCATTGACCTTGAAAAATGGCACATTCTGGGTGCATTTTGCTACATTCCCATGAGACTTTTCAGAAGGAAGGTTTATGCAAGCAGAAATGCACCAATTATCTGCAATAGCTTGCATTTAGTTAAGATAAAGTCGAGCAGAGCTACACATGGAGGGTCTCATGCACTGTCTTACACATGTGCATGCACTCATAGGATCAGCATGGAAAATAAGATTAAAAATCATGGAACTAAAATACATGGTATTCTTACTACATAGCAGAATACTGGGGTCCACGTTCTGCAATCCTAGGTAAATCTCCAACAGAAGAGTCATCTCTTGCTTAAGGAGGAGAGGTTTCCAGGTGCTCTGAAGGAGGTTCAGATGACCAGCCCTTTAAAAATAAAGTTGAGCAAGGAGCCTGCTTCGTTAATGTAGACCACACAGCACGTTCATTTCAACCACAACATCCTACTGGTCAAGGAGAGCTGGAGAAGGATGGAATTGAGTGCAATTCAACTTCCCCAACAGCACTAGCTCAGTGTGGAGCCATCCCTCCATTCAAGAGTCCCTGCCTGTTCCTGACCACGTCTGTGCCTTGTGCTCTTACCCCTTCCCTTTCGGCAAGCATCACACTTGGGGAGGATTCAGGGATACGATGTATTACTGAAAATAATACATTTAATCTGCTAACAGATAACCTGTGCCACATGAAAAGGAGAAAAGCCCAGTGGATGAGGAAGGTGGGCAGGGGGTGGATGGCAGTGGCCTGTCCCTCGCGGGCTGCTGGCCGTGCTGTTTGTGTGCCCCGGATGGGACGAGCCCCCTCCAGCTCTGTAGAGCCAAAGGCAGGTGACGATGGCCAGTGCTGCGCTCGCTGAGCCCGCAGCCAGCGCTCGCGCAGCGGGGGCCGTGCGGGGTCCCGGGGCCGTGCGGGGTCCCATGGCCGTGCGNGCTGTGCGGGGTCCCGGGGCGGTGCGGGATCACGGGGCGGTGCGGGATCCCATGGCTGTGCGGGATCCCGGAGCCGTGCGGGGTCCCGGGGCCGTGCGGGGTCCCGGGACCGTGCGGGGTCCCGGGGCTCTGCGGGATCCCATGGCTGTGCGGGGTCCCGGGGCCGTGCGGAATCCCGGGACCGTGCGGGGTCCCGGGGCCGTGCGGGATCCCGGGACTGTGCGGGGCTCCGGAGCCGTGCGGGATCCCGGGGCTGTGCGGGGTCCCGGAGCTGTGCAGGGTCCCATGGCTGTGCGGGATCCCGGGGCTGTGCGGGATCCCGTGGCCGTGCGGGATCCCGGGGCTGCGCGGGGTCCCGGGACTGTGCGGGGCTCCGGAGCCGTGCGGGGTCCCGGGACTGTGCGGGATCCCGGGGCCGTACGGGATCCCGGGGCCGTGCGGGATCCTATGGCTGTGCGGGATCCCGAGACTCTGCGGGGTCCCGGGGCCGTGCGGGATCCCATGGCCGTGCGGGATCCCGGGGCCGTGCGGGATCCCGTCTCTGTCGGTCACCAAGAGGATTTGGGGACACGGTCACGGACTTACTGCGCGGTGCTGCCTCCATGCCGCTCCCGCTGCCGGAGCGCGGCCGGCGCTGCCCTGGGGCTGCTCCGCGCAGCGCCCGAGGCCACCGAGAGCCGAGAACCGCCTGCAGCTCCCCGGGCGTGCTGGCAAAAGCGCTTTTGAAGGATGCCCTCCCTGTCCCCAGGGCGCCCGCCCGCAGCGCTGTCGCACGGAGACAAGCGGCTGCCCGCGGCCCCGTGGGGTGCTGCCGCATCCCCCCGCATCCCTCTCCCGGCGGGCATCACCCCAAAGGACGGCGCAGGGCAGGGCAGGGCAGGGCTCCTCCTCGCCGACGCTCCGGGCACGTCCCAGCCCCGGCGGGCTCGCCCCCGGTGGCCCCGCTCCGGGCCCGGCCCCCCGCCCGGTGCCCACCCCCTCCCTCCATGGCCGCATCCCTCCCTCCCTCTCTCCCTCGTTCCCTCCCTCCGTCGCTCCCGGGCGATGCCCCGGTGCGGAGCTGGCGGCCCGGGCTCCCGGCAGGACCGCGGGGAGCGAGCGGCGCCGCCGCCCCTGGAAAAGTTGTGTGCCTGCCGAGGGGAAGGCGGGCAGGGGAGGGAGGGGGAAAACCACCACCCCAAAGTGCTTACACGAATTTCCCAGCGCTAGACCTGCCTCCGAGATCAGCCCAATAAGAGCTGTCAGGGGAGGCTCCCGGCTCACTTTTCCACATCGCTTCACAGTTACGTTTGGCAGGCAGGCAGGCACGGTGGCGCGCTCAGCCCCGGAATTAGCGGATTTATTTGGAATATCCTGCTTTCCTGGAGACGTGCGGCTGCCGCTGCCTTGTGCGAAGGGAGAATTTAATAACTGCGCTCCGGCATGCAGGCACAGAGACCCGGGAAGCCCAGCAAGCAGCGGCTCCGCCAGCATCCGCAGCCTCGGAAAGCATGAGAAGAAAATCTGGAGCACCCTGCCTGTTCCCAGGGACCGGCTGATGGTTTTTTTACCTCACCCTTTCAGTCCGTGCGTGAAGTGGCTGTGGGCAAGCGGCTCCCTTGCTCCTTGAGAGAGTGAGTATTCATTTTCTACAGACAATTTGTGCTGGCTGGCTGGCAGAGGGCTCTCGCTCTGTGGGTTTCTGGCTGACTTGGGCTCCGTGTGTGTGCAAGGTGCGCTGGGCGAGCGCCTTCCTCGTCCCTAGGTGCGGTATTAGACTGAACTGGGGTGCCTCATTAACTCGGATGTTTTCAAATTGCCGATAATGAAATGTCGTGGGATGCTTGTTAGTTTTTTTTTTTTTTATTATCATTATTATTCTCTTGGGAGAAGAAGTGGTGGTAATTGTATTTGTCTTCCCTGTTGTTGGTGGGTTTTTTGGGGAGGTTTATTTTTCCTTCCGTTCTACAACCCTCCTTTAAAGAATCAGGAGGACTTTGGATCACAGATGGTTGCTTCTAAGGCTGGCGAACCCGTTTCTTCTCTTTATTTTCTTATTTGGTACAATAAGTCTCTGGGCTATTTCACTGTGTTGAATAGATGCAGGGCTGCATTCATGCATTGAAATAGATTGCAGTTTTCGTGCTGAGAATAAAAATCACCCACCAGCCAGATATGTAAATGAGGGAGGAGGAGGCTGGAAGAACCTTGGGGGGGGGAAATCCCCCCGATTTATTATCACCTTCCCTCCCCCCAAAGCTTTGCACCCCCTAAGTAAATAAATAGGAATGGCTTTATAGCTTCCTTTCCTACTTTGAGAGAGGAAAGCATCCCAGAAATACTGCTCTTCTTGAAAGCTGCGATGGGAATGAATCTCTAGCCATAACTAGCCAGGAGTCATCCCTGTCCCACAAGTTGTTTTTCTCCCCATCCTTTGGCTGACTAAACAGAAGATGCACCCAGCTGAAACTTGGGAGAGGCAGAAACCCTTAGCCCCAGCCGCTCATTTGCTGCCAAGGCTCCCAGAGCAGAAACGCGGGAGCCCGTGGCCCCCTGAAGCTGCTGTGCCACTGAACGCCTCATCTTCTCTTTGAGGAAGGCAGAGGAGGAACACATCCTTCTATTCTGCTTGGCTCCAGCATCTGCTGGGTAGCAGCATCCCAGCCGGGAGCCCCGAGCCGCCAGACAGCATCCCTGCTCGGAGCAGCAGCGCCGGGCTCGGCTGGCAGGCAGCGCAAGGCTTCAGCACTGTGGCAGCTTCTGGGTGGGTAACAGAAAAGAGATTAATTCAAATCCTTATTTAGGCTGCCTACCGCCATGAAGGTGACACTACTTAACACAGGCAGGAATTCCTTTGCGCTTCGTTGCCGTTCAGTCGTGTCTTGAATTTGTCTCAATTCAAACAGTTTGCGTTTGGTAGCAGACTAAATAGAGTGGAAGCAATCCAAGCTGGCATTTACCGGCGCTACACAGAGCCGCTCGCGTTGCCAACAGGTATCAGACTGTACCCTCGCTTCCTCCCTTTCACACAGGCACAAACACGCTCTCTGTTTCATGCAAACGAGCCTGTCTCTTTTCTCTGGAAGGAGGAGAAACACTCATACAACTTTTATAAAGGTTGACACCTCTGAACAGCCAAGTTGAGCACGTAAAGGGCTCGCCCGTCGCGGCTATTGCGGACAGGTGTTTTTTGGGAGGTGCTGACGGCAAGAACTCAAATAGCGACAACTGTTTATTGTTTCAAATGTAACGTGTTAGCGCTTAATGGGAGGGAAGGTAACAGCTGCTCACTTCAGTTTCAATTAAATAGAGCTGATAACTACCAAAGCTATAGATAAAGGATCCTCTTAACTTCACTCATCCTCTTTTGGAAATTCTTCGAGAGTTTCTCTGCAACAAGGATAAGGAGAAATATGCAGTTCGCTTGTATGAGTGATATTCCCCCTCCGTGTTCAATACTAGACTGCTGTGAACAAGTAGAGACTTCACAATAGGCTTTTCTCAGTATATCTAAGTAAATAATAAATAAATTCAGAAGAGCGGAAAATTAGTCTCATGTGCATTTTACCTGTCTTAAATAAGATTATGAATCTTCTGGAAGAAGTTAGTATTTGGCATACCCAGTAAATTAGCAAATTTCACACCCATAAAATCTGATAACATCAGAGCCCGAAAGCTCTCTGTGATGCTACCTCCCAGCCTAATAGTATGGATGGTTGTGACAGAAGAACCCTAGGAAGGGAAGTGATTATTACATGATATTGTGTGATATTTTCATCCTTTAAGCCTTATTGTTCCACCTCCCTGCCTTCAGAATGAGCACAGCTTTCTGCTAGCTTCCTCCTAAGCTATTTATTAACTCCCTTCTTTTTCCAAACTTGCATCCTGGCTATGGAGGACTTTGATTTCCGTGCTTAGTTGTAAGCCGAAGGCCTTCAGTGTCCTTGGAGATTCAAGCATTTCATGTAAGTTGGTTCTTAAATTATCCAGGTGAACAATTTGTTAACTGGGCAGGCTGCTAGCCAAGAAACTAACTTTGGACATTTTCTTCAATATTAAAAAATCAATAGCACTCCGTGCGCCTGCTTAACAAATGCACCTGGTTTTAATAAGAAGTACGGCTGTAAATGACAGCTATTCCTTTTATGCCTTTCCTTAAAAATAAAAAAAAGTTTTAATCTCTGCGAGGTGAGATAGAATCCTCCTTAGATGGTGTCTCTTGGTGGTTTTTTAAGTGTTATTTAGTCATTCCCATCAGCTCCTGTTACTGAGGTCCCAAAAAGAGTTGTAAAGGGGGAAGTATTGTCCCACAGTCAGATTTAAATTCACTTTTTTTGTGAGATTTGTTATCTTTCGAATTTTTGTCATTTGTGATCTTCAGGATTTTTCCAATAACATTGCACCTTTACCAGATCAATTTAATCGATCCCTGGGCACTTTATTTGCAGCACTGTTAACATATGATGCATTGTCTTCTCTTAAAAAAAAATCCTCCCTTCTTCAGGATGTAGAACCATTTCAAGTGAGAACTCACAGTCAGCCATGGACATAAATTTAGCTCTGTCAGCCCCTGAAGCTCTTCTTGAATTTTGTTTCTATTTCCTCTCATATAGTTGCAGATTTCATATTTTTAAATCTTTGCTTAGGAAGACCATTCCCACAATTTAACTGAGACTTTTTCAGACATTTATTGAAAATAAGGGGCCTGGAACTCATCCACCCGACTCTTGGTATGCACAGATCATTTGATGTCCAAACCCTGAGGGATGTTAAAGGGAGAGAGATATTGATCTCTGAGATTATGGACAAGAAGGGATATGAACATGACCTAAAATTTCTTGGAGCTGATTATTTCTAAGTGATGATTGTGCATCTTTTGTGACAGAAAGCAACTGCTCATGCAGGTATTTTTGTAAATTCCCCAAACCTATCAGATACCCCATATCTCATCAGTATTCCTTTTCCATTTTAATATTATTAAAGCCTGACCTACTATTAATACAATTGTATGCTTGTAGTATACACTAAAGTGGCATCATAAGAGTCTTTCATCTATGAGTATAAAATAATAAAACCTCAGTTCTTTCAGTGGAAGGCAATGCTATGGCAATTTGAGCTTGGAACATTTTAAGCATCATTGCTACCATAAGATCACATCAATAGAATTAAATTAGATCATGGAAATGCAACATTTTTCTTAGTGTTGTTGCCATAGAAAAGGTGGCTCACTTCAGAGCTTTTTGAACATAACTATTTGAGCAGTAGACAGAGAACAAAATAAAGTCCAATTTGAGATTACAAATGTTTGTCTATATATATATACACACACATTTATTTTCCTCTCCTTTGTTCTAGAATCTGTTCAGCATGTTTCTCATTTTATCAACCACGTAAATAACATCAACTCAGTGGCATTTCAACAGCATTAATAAAATTTTGAACCAAAATACATTGGATACTGATGGCACCTGGAGTAGTAAGTGCAAGTTGAAAAGAAAAAAAAAAATCTGTGAACCAGTTCAGTTACCAACAGATAGTCTTTTACCTGGAGTCAGATGCTGTAAATCTGATTTCCACCTGCCTTAGCCATGAGAGCAGCCTTTATCCATGGGTTGGTTGCAGTGATAGCACTCATAGAATTGATTTGCCAAGGTGTTGATCATGATGTGTCTTGTGGAAATCATTTGGAATGGAGAATGATGAGCACCCTGGCTCAGATTTGAGATTAGCAATGTCTCCCAGTCCCAGATCTGAGAAGGGAAAGCTCCCATGGGAAGTGTCTCCTGTATCCTGAGGTGCCCAAGCCCTAGGCAAGCTCACAGAGGTGTTTCTCACTGTATCTTGGTCAGATCTTTGCAACAGAGATGGAAGTTCAAAACATTAGGAAAACAGTCCCTTGGTCACAGTTTCAGCTTTTGTGTACATTCACCCACAGTGGCTTTTTCCAGGGAAGCAATGCTCAGCCTCATTTGAGAGCTCCCATTTACACCCATTTCCTTTGCAGTCGCTGATGATCAGAATCATATGAACATATTTTGTGTATTCATGTTTTATAAAAATATAAAGCTTATATATTTTTATACATATATATTATTTCAAAGCCCTAAATACTACAGCAAGTGGAGTGCATGCACTCAAGAGGGAGTTCAGTTCTCTAATTGAATATCACAACACTTCAGATGTGAATCTCTCTTATGGATTAAATGTAACAGCCATGATTGCCCTTTAAGTAACAGAGCATCAAAACTTAATGTCACTGAAGTTTAGATTGAGTCCTGTGTTCTGGTCTCTGACCTTTATTTTTTGTGTGTTTCCAAGAGTTAGATGAAAAGAAATGAATGGGGGAAAAACCTTGCAAAATCTCAGCTTGGCAACTCCAGATGAAATAAGCTTAACATTGGAGAGTCCTAATTCTTTCCAAACAACTCATCTATCTAAATTGATGGTAAAATGCCATCAAATTCAGTGATGCAAAATTAGAAACCATCATTTCTAATTTCAGGTATCTCAGCAGAGATTTGAGGTTTTCTGCAGTCATACTGTATACAGTTAGAAAAGTCCACGTATGTTCAAAATTTTCCTCTTTAAAGGTTTTTTAATGCACACACGCAGTCATGCATACAGCTGGCGAGTTTATGTACTTTTCACCAGGTCATGATGTCCAATCATAATTTTATAATCTTAGTTTAATTGGAATACATGTTAGGAAAACATGAGTTTTTCCTCAAGTATTATATTTTGTTTAATTCTGTAGAGAACAACCTAATATTCGTTAAATAAGGATATGAAAGTTCTGTTGTACATATTTATATATTAAAAAAAAAAAAAAAAGTCTGAAAAAGAATCCCAGAAAGCAAGATATTTATGTCCTGCATTAATATTTAAAGATTTTTTTTTTTCCAGGAAGTACAGGATAAGCACATCCCAGCTGCTGAAAGTCTCCTGATAAACAATGCCCCAGGCAGAGCATGGCTAACACCTCATTCTCAGTCGCAGGATGATCTGTTTGCCTTTTTGTGAGCTCACTTCATGTTGAGCACAAGTTGCCTTTTCTCCCTTCTCTCCTTGCCAGAGTGATGGAGGTCTCAAATTATGTAATGCACCTTCTGGGAGGGAGCAAGGCTGTGACAGCTGAGGTGGTGCAGGCTGTGCAGTGCAGTTCTGTTTTAGTCAGAGGAAAATCGCTTTAATCAGTGGACTGGAGAGAATAAAAATTACCTCAGATCACTTCTTCCTCTTGCTGTAGGATGAAAACAGTGCTGATGCAACTATTTTTCTTCTGTTTAAGTTTTTGGATCACTCTGGAAGTCTTGTCTGTCCCTCCTCTCTGTTTTGAACTGGCATCATGAGATGATGTTCTGACACATCAGAGCATCTGACTCCCAGAAACCCAAACCATTCTTTTTGCCTAAGTGTAAGAAATTGAAAGGGAAGGTTGCAATTTCCTTTTGTTCCTCTGCAGAGCTAAAATAGATGTATTTCCATTTAAATATCTATGGCTTTAGTATCAGCTGTCATGAAAAAAAAAA
>VZTT01018818.1:1571-18645 GCA_013400855.1 Buphagus erythrorhynchus | reverse complement strand
TCACTCAGTGCCTGCTTTTGGAGAAAAGTACAATAGCAATTTTTTTTCCCCACGTTAGAAATGGGAAGCAATTATTTCGCAGTTTGCAAATGGAAAAAAATATTAAAGAGGCAGGGAACAGACCTACAATTGCTTTGTTCTATTTTGCAAATACAGTAATTGAAAAAAAACAGAAAATAGAAAAGCAGAATCTGGAGGATCTGGTTTGTTTGGTTTATTTTCAGATTTTTAAAGTTGGGATTTATTTTCTTTAAGGTTGTGAAGTCTTGCTCACAAATCTTTTATGCTTTCCCTGAGGTTTTTTATTCCTGTATAGATTTTTGACAATTTAAAGTTAGTCAGAAGAAGTATACTAAGCTGTAATTTATGTTGCTAGCTACCCAAGGCTGTGCCTTCTCACACAGAGGAGCACACAGGTGAAACTGCAGAATAGAATTATCTTTGCCCAGGTTGCAGGAAGAGAGGTTGTCTGTGAGAGCACTCTGTTATGTTTTCCTACCAGCCTCAAGTTCACACATATGTCCTTGAAAAATACTATTTGCTTGGATGACAGACTGTCACAGGGCTGGGACATAGGTTATTGCTGTGAGATGAGAGCCTTTTGGCGTTCTTCTGAGTCACTGGCACCATCTGTCCCTCTTCCTGAGGTAAGGCCGGATGGAGCGAGTGGAGCCCTGCCACGCTGTTCAGCTTTTTATTTGGCATTCCCGACCTTGCATCAGTCGCAGTCCGGTGGGGGTGGTTTGGGATGGCTTGCTTTGTTCCATGTTCTGCTGCAAAGCCCAGGCATAATCTGCTTTGACTCACGTATTGTACTGCAGGAAACATGTTTTGCTGCAGAGCAGATGGTTTCAGAATGAATGTTTTTGCTATTAGTGCATCATATTGGGCCAGGTGTTGCTTGCTTCTCTCACCCCTTGCTTGTTCAGAGCCTTGATTTTCTTTTCAACACCCAGTAAAAACTTAGAAGGGGATTCAGTCAGAATTCACATTGATCACAATTCTGATCACCCAAATAGTGTCAGCCTAGTTTCCCTTTTTATTTTTATTAGGTGGGTGATGTGCTCCTGTCCTTTCTCTCTTGATTGATCCTGTTAACATGGACTGAAATTCACAGCCGTGGGCTCATCAAACCCGTATTGATTAAAAAACCCTCAACCCTTAGAGTAACTTCTAGACAGCACAAAATGTGGTGGTAGGATATTAAACGTAACAGTGTCAGGTTCCCCACAACATTGTATGTGGAAAGACGTGGTAAATGTTGATCTTGCAGGCCCTGGTGCTAGAGGAAAAAAGGACTTTACAGAGAAACATAAGGCTGTGAGTTTGCTGGCTGAGTGCATTGTGAGGATTGCTGCAACTCTAGGAAAAATAAAAACGGAGTGAATTTGAGCTTAGTGCTGTTAGTGAGCTTTCAGGCAAGTAGTAATGACAGGTGAGGCTTGGCAGTGGGAGACATGAGTTGAGGTTATATGCATATTGACACAGGAATGACACTGAAATGCTCCTAGGAAAAGGGAGTTCTCTAGGGATCATGTTCAATGTGAAGTGAACAAGGAATAAGCACTGAAGTCTGTGGAGTGGTGAAAGGTGACCCATGGCACTGAAACCTGGGGAGGACAGTTGACATGGATCAGGGAGACTGGGGAGAAGGCAGAGAGGATGGATAACGCAGCAGCTGAGAGCATCTCGTTTCTTGAGCATTAACCATAAAATAGAAATGGGATGGACAGCAAGTTCTTTTAGAATGAAATGTATTGTAATGCATTTATATGTTAATGAGAAGGAGCAGGAGGGGTGAAAATAGGAGCTGTCACTGCAAGAAAATGTCATTAGGCATAGAGTTAGAGGAGTTGATGCTGGAAAGTCAAATTTCCATGATGTTTCCCAGGTAACAGGTGAGTGTGTTGGGGCCTGGAGATATCCAAACTGTGAAGTGAGACTTGGGGATAGAGGCTCATGTTCATGTGTGCCATTTGTCTTGCCCTCATTTTTAGAGTCCTAAAATAGATCTAATTTCCCTTAGTGTTACATAACAGTGAGTCAAACCAGCTTTTAAATATCTTTAATTAGTTTTAACAATCAAATTTCTAGTCAGCACATTTAAAATAATGAATGCAGCTCTCCATCCTTGCAGAAAAGGCTCTGTGCTTACCTGCAGTGAATGTGCAGGTGACTTTCACCAAAACTGATCCAAACCCTCTTTCCTCTTGAGCTTGACAAGATGCTCCAGTGTGGGAGGTCCACACTTTCCCATCCATGATGCTGGTGTCTTTCTATGTATTTATTGTTTTCTCTTTTTCTCTGTGCCCATCTTCATACCCCTGCAAGCTCTGGTGCAGCCTCCTGCACTTCTGAAGCCCTGCAGCTGTGGAGAGTTTGCAGCAGTTGCCTGTCCATGGAGATCATCAGAGTTGGTGTCAATTTGATGTGGATTTAAACAAAGCTAGGCCTGCCAGGTTGGACAGAGAGTTACTTGATTGAATTTCAAAATTTTGACTTCTGGTTTGATTCTTGCTTCAGGCATTATTTTAGATTTCTCATTTGAAGAGAAAATATCTTTCCTACCTGGCTGGAAGCCATGTCCAGAGTAATGCAGTATGATCCTTGCTGGGAATACTTTTCATCTGCAGAAACTGTAGATGATGCACATACTTGTACACATGCTTTGATAGTAAATAGCATCTGTACTTGCTTTTGTTTTGTGTAGTACTGAAAAGCACATGCCAGTATGATAGGTATGGATCAGGGAAGAATTATAATTTGTGTGGACTATATAAAACTATATACAGCCTGCTGAATCATGCAACAATGCATCTATTTTATAAACTTTGTGCTCTATTGGAATACACATTGTAAGGTCTTTGCACTGATGCTGAGTTATATTAATCTGTCAACACTTGTTTAACAATAGTGTTGTAGAAAAGATAATTTTTTTGTAAACACATCTACATCTATATTTGTGTTAGTGTCAAAGAAAACAAACACAATGAGGGAGAGTTTTATTTCAAAAGTATAAAATGCTTGTAAATAATTTTTTTTTCCTTTGTGAAATGCAAAATCATGCAAAGGTCTTGCTCACATTTTTTATTTATTATGAATTCAGCTTGTCTGTAAATCTAGCTCCTATTCTCCCTGGGGTTGTGCTGTTCTCCCTACTGATGATAGGGAATAAGTTGCTTTTATTATATGCATATGAAGCCTCTTACATAGAAAAAAACATTCAGTAGATTCTCAGTAGTGGAGAACTGTTTTCAGACAGGTATGTTGTTTCAAAAAAGGAGAATCATGTAGCCCAGATGAGTTACTCTTTATCAGAAATAGTTATTATCATCAACATTTACAACCCTGCATGTGGATTTTATTTGTTTTGGATTTATCAGTTGTGTACTCAGACTGGACTTGATTCTCACCTGATGCAGAGTCCAGCTCCTCAGAGGCAGTTATGTCACTGTAACTGAGGTTCTCCAGAACCCCTGTGTGCTCTCACTACATCTGCTGATCAGTGAGCTCTGGTGTCCTTCACTTGTTACTGGTACTCAAACTGGGGCTCTTCTCCCTCACTTTCCCCAGTTACCAAATGTTGTTACTGATCCCAGGGTTCTTGGTTGAAACCTTTGAGTTATCTGCTGAATTAATTGGAATATGGACAGAACTTAATTAATTAATTGTAACTTACCTTAACTATAAATGACAATACATTTCTCAGTGCTGTTGAAAAGGGACTGTGATGCTGAAGACCTGATGGCTAACAAAGTAATAATGATGCATTATTTTGCATGGAGAATTTTTTTATATCTTGCAGCCATTTCTAGTCACCATTTCAGACTATACAGAATATGGACAATAAAAGTTTCAACAGAGATGATATGGACAGAAGCATTTGTGTGATACTAATTTTTGTAAAAAAAAAAATGCTATTCAGTAGAGATCACTGTGGTGGACAAAAATATCTCTCAGGACTCCTTAACATGTATTTACACAATAGACCTCATAGTGCTTGAGTAGCCACTCTGTTTAATTAATGGTGTTTAAAAGGTTTAATCTGTGTAACGAATAGAATTGAAAAAATCCATAGCTAACATTTTAAAGTGAATATGTTTGTTTTGTATGAGGCATAATAATTTAAAATTGCTTCATGTTTTCCTGAGTTTCTTGCTGGTTTATAATGGGCAGCTGCCAGTGGGCAAGATCTTTAAGAGAATGTAACTACGTACTAATAAAACAGACATGCCCAGGGCTGCTCCCTTCTGCTATAGTGGCTATGGCCTGGCTATTATTATTTTTGTTAACTTAAGCTTATAGCTACATCCAAAGGTCATTTTGGAAATGGTGCGTGATTTCTGTTTACCTTCCAAATTGCTTGGGAAAGGGATGGTGGCTATAACTTATTCTAGCAGTTTCACAGTATAGATAATTGAGTTTCTCCCCTCTAATGTTTCTGGGTGCTGTTAATTGTGCAGTATGGATGCTGCTTGGAATTTTGTAGAATTTTATTTGGGAAAGCCCTGTCTCTGTAGTCAGAAATGATGGAGTACACCTGATACAATCAAACCACTGCAAGTGCACAGTGAGTTTGAGTGAGTGAGCTGTGTGTGAAGAACATTGCTTTGGAGATCTTTGGTGAGCCTGCACTCACCCCTGCAGGCTGATGTAGCAGGACTGGAATGTCACAGAGCTAGTCGAGCACATCAGACCCACTTGCTAAAAACTCTTGTAACATTCATGTGATGACACGATCACATCTTACATCGGATAAGTTGTCGTGTCTTCTGGTGTTTTCCAGTTCTTGGTGACACTTTGAGGCAGTTCAATTCTGCTGTAAAAATGCTGGAGTCAGCTGAAAGTATAGAGAGGATTTAGATAGGCAGAATGAGATTCTTTGAGTTGTTATTTGACCAAGTCATTGAGGTTAATGCTTCTCTGTCTACAATGGCACCATGGGACTTTATACACCCAGGAATGGTCAAGAACCTTCATTACTTTTTTTCCTGCTGAAAGCTGGCAGCTTCAGTGAGCACACCAACTGTTCAGCTGTGCTGGAACTTTGGAGCAGAGTTGAGGTGGAGGAGAAGAGCCAATTAATGAAGTGCCAACAACCATTGGGCATCACTTTGGGTTCCACCTGGAGGTCATTCAGCATGGCCTCACTTTGCAGGTGAGGTCTGTCACAGCCACAGGACTGGGCGATGAAATTTGCAGCAGTGTGACAGCTTAAAATAACAAAGCAGTCTGTTTGAATACTGAGGGTGTCTTGGGACACACAGGATTGTGCCTGTCTGTGATATATTTCATCGCATAACTCTCCATATCAGATCTGCATGAAATTCAATTTCTTATCCTGGCATAAGCTTGTGTTCTGTATGATCACAGCAAGTAACAGAATGAAATCTGTTAGAATAGCTCCAAGATACTGCATTCTTATCCACAAAAACAAAGGCTATAGTTCTTCTAAAAATTTAAACAGAAACACTATAACCTTTGACTCTAAAGCCTTTCTAAGAAGAATCACAAATTTTCCATAATTACTAAAAGAAAATGTTCATGTAAAACGTCTCCCTTCTAGTTTTTTTTTTATTTTAAAAGTATCAAACGGGTCAAAATTGAAGTGTTTAATTTTGGGAAAGCTGCCAGCATTGAGTGGAGCATTCAGACACCTCATGTCCCCATTTACCTCTAGGCTGTATCTGTTCTTGTCTCCAGGAGAGACTGTTGTGCACTGTAGGAAAAAATATTTCAACCAAATAACATTGTCTTTGTAAGGAAATGGAAGCTTAGAGCGCTCAAACTACAGCTCCTAGGGCAGTAGCAATAGCTAGCAAGAATTTTGAGATAATTTCCCCCTTGCTTGTTTTTTTTTTACATCTACTTTCCTTTCCTCCATCCATCCAGTGAACTCAAATTCTAAGGTAGCCTTTGCATTTTGTATACTGGCACATTTAGCTGCTGTGTTCTTGTCACAGAACATTTAAATATTCATGTTGCCTTTAATTTTAGTGCTGAAAGACTGTAGTGGATACGATGATGCAGGAATTTGGGCTCAGAAAATGGAAGATTTTTTAGTGCTTCGGTTATGTGTGAGGATTTATCAGCCAGGCTCCAAAATGAGCAGAGCTGACTGAAGTGCTGCTTTAAATGATCTATTCCAGTAAATACACAGCCAGGATCTTTAAATGGCTAAGCATACAGCTGATGTCTGATATCCAGAATGTGGCTCGAAGTGTTGTTTATTCAGGATGAGAACAGGTATTATTAGTCTATAATACTACACTGTACACATATATACACATCAGCAACTTTCTTTGTCTGAATTGCCAAAACTAAGGTTAGCAAAGAAACATGTTAAAAATTATCTTATGGTTATTCCAGGTTGGATTTAACTACATTTAAGGGAATTTAAATTATTTATCTGTGTGTTTCTTATTCCCCTGTGTGCTGGCAGTAGGCAGCCTGTCCCCTCACTGCCAGCATCTGACTGATTAATTGGTCTCTTGCTTGATCTGTTTTCATTTTTGTTTATGTATAACTTATGCTAGTGCTTTCCCTTTTTAATATGGTAGCATCAAATTTGTTTAAGGTCTGTGAACTAATGTGGATTAAAAGTCAAGCAGCAGCAGCTCTAATACATAATTGATCTACCAGTAGGGCACAAAGAACTGATTCTGGCTCCTAGATAGGAAATGCCTTTTTTGTCCTACACTGATAGTCTGAGCTCTTAAATCTATGTTAAAGTGAACAGGCTACTGGAAATTGCCAAATTATCCATGTTAATATTTTTTTTAAGAGATTAATTTGCTTTTTGAGGCATAATGATTTTTATACACAGACACAGACACACATGCACTCTAATTCCTTTTAGATTTCAATGCAGTTCTGTTCATTGGCAGTTGAAGATGCCTTATGTCTAGAAAATGTGGTACATTTTGAGTTTGTATCTGCATCATGCTGTGACCCACACACCTGTTAATACCTAACAAGTATTTTGCTCACCTAAACTATTTTTTTGTACAGGTACAAGAGCTTTGTGACATGGTCTCAACAGCAGCATCCATTTGTGAATGGGTGGGTTGGAAGAAGCCATGTCTGCTTGTATTAGCTAGCATTGGCTCTGATTTTATTTCAGCTTGTCCTGTGTTGCTGAGGAATGACTTTTGACTGTTCAGTTAAGCGGAGGTAGAAGCTTGTTTAGAGTTTAATGATATCCTCACCGAAGTGAGGAGTTGTGTGTTTCCAGCCTCCTTCTGAGGTGCACACGGTGGCCACAGCAGGGTCCTTTGCAGCTGCAGCAGGAGCGGCGTGGGTGACAGGTGACAGCTGTGGCACTGATGGCACGGATGTGCCGGGCAGCACGGCACGGTGCCTGCTGGGGTGCTAGCGGGGACAATGGGAGCCAGAGACAGCCAGCAGGGTGCCTCTGCCTTCCATTACGGCCACTCACATGCCGTATGCCATCATCCCTGTACTGGGGATTTAATTCTCTGCCTAGCATCAACCACTAGCACTGGAGTGGCAGGCACAGAGGAAACCAGAAAATTTAAGCCATGCTGTAGAAGAGGGCTGCAAATCAGAACGTGGCTAAATCAGAAAGGTAGAATGGAAGGTGAGAGAAGGAGGATCTTTTTGCATACATGCTTCGGCTTCCTGTGAAAAGTAGGTTACACTGGTTTAGTAGATTGCATTGCACTTAAGATGCTACAATTTGAATAAGGTTTTAGCAGTAGAGCAATAAACATTTTGCAATCTCTAGTTTTAGAGATCTGAAAATGCTACATGTGCAAAAGCAATATCTTTGTAAATAATGCTATATTTAGAAAAAAGACATACTTTCAGATGCAACCACGCTTTGTTATGTTGCTAGAGCTAAGAGCAGAGCATCAAACTGACAGTTTCAAAATGGAAATTGAACTTCTTTTCTAGAGGTGTCATTAATGAATGGAGTTAATTTGACTGCTGCTGACTTACCCTGGTCTGTGAGCTGCCTGTGTTGCCCTCTGACATTTCTGAAAAGGTGGGATCACTGGTGGGTGTCAGAATTGGGAGGCAGCTCATTCCCAGCCTTTGGAAACTGAACTTGTTCAGTGTTGTGCAGGCAGCTTGGCAGTGGCTATGTTTTGTAATCCTGGTTCAGAGAGTGTGATGCATGAAGTGTCAGGGTTTGCAAGTAAGGTCAGCCTTAGTTTAGGTAGAGAAAGCCAGGCATGTTTTTGACAGTCACTTGTTGAGTGACCTCAGCCAAGCCAAGAAGCCTAAGCAACTTGCATAGGGTAAATATTAACATCTACCAGTAAATAATTTTTTAATTGCCTTTGAGTAGTCTGTCATCACACTGGTTACTTCTGCTGGTGAGGAATTCCAAAAATGGCACAAGTGTAGTAAGTGGTTTGAAAAATACCAGGTAAAAAGACTGTTTAACCTCAGTGATTTTATATTTTTATCCATGTCTAACCTGTTTAGAACTGTGTGCTCTTATATGGCTTCCTTATTTCAGAAGGACCCTTCTGTGTTTCAGTTTGTTCCCATGGCCTCTGATCCTGTCACTGGGTACCACTGAGAAGAGCCTGGCTCCCTCTTCTTATACCCCCCCTTAAGGTATTTCTGTACATTGCTGAGGTTCCCCTGAGTCTTCTCTCCTCCACGCTGGACATTCCCAGATCTCTGTCTCTGTCCGTATGAGAGATGCTCCAATCCCTGAGTCATCTTCCTGGCCCTTTGCCAGACTGTGTCAGTATGGCTCTGTCTGCTTTGTACTGGGAAGCCCAGCACTGGACTCCACATTCCAGACAGTTTCAAAGTTGAGCTCTTTTCTCAGTGGCTATCCATGTGATGTGAACTGAGGCTACTGTTGTTTTCTCTTTCTGAGAATGCATTCATGTGGGTTCCACTTTTATCTTAGCAAGAAGACATCTGCATTTCTGGTTTTGATCTCTCAACTCCTTGCACATTAATTTTCAAGAGTTTCAAAAGTGTGATTTTAGGAGAGATCCTACCATCACATTTCTTCATTACTGGTGTATCCTGATAGCACAGCAAACACATTAGCCTTGTCCTAGGTATGCATGGTAAAACATGTAACTATTTATTTTCCCAGTTGTTGTGGATTTCTGGGTTTTACTGGAAGGTTTCCTCCACAGAAGCTAGCACAGAGACACCCATGCTCATATGGCTTTACAAAGACATGGGGTTGATGTTTGAAGTTAGAATTCAACAACAGTGATTTATGGTCCTCTAGAGTAATAAATTGAATGACAGTTCTCCCTCAAACAGTATTGAAATTCTTAGGCACATATTGCATATGTGTACCACCAGCAGTCGCTCAAGAGTGCAGAAGAAGAGGGAAGCTGAAGTGGAGTTAGCATGTCGGAAATCATGTCTTTTCAAGCACCTTTGAAAAGATAAAGTATTGCTGAGCTGTTCAGACTAAGGCTTTCTTAAAAGCTGAAAGGCTGAAATAAATCTTCATTCTGTACTATGACAAAGATATTTGAACACTCTTTGGAACTGGAAATAGGTTCGTCCTGTGGGGAACTGACCTCTTGGAACTATATATGCTACATAGTTCATGATACGTCTACTCTTAATAAAATATAATACTTATTAATGGATCTCAAGTCAGTTATTCAATTTCCTCAATAATTTAAAGCTTAATTATGCTGCATTCTAGATCTCAGTGGCTGTTCTCAGCTGATTTTTCTTAAATCACTATCACTCCAATTTTACGGTTCAGTTCAATTCTCAGGACTGTGATTTGCATGGAGTGACAGATTAAAATTGGATGGCTAAAATGATTATGGCTCTTAGTGCTTACTGCAGTGATGGAGATTGATTCCTCATAGTATGAGGAAACACATTGCTCATGAAATAACTCTTGAAACTCTATATTTTTCAGTTTATTGTATTGTTGTAAATTGAAACCTACAAAGGGCTAATCCAATTTTAATGCATCTTGTCTGAAACTGAGAGTTGCATTTTTGGAGGAGCTTTGAATAATAAAATTGTAGGCACCAGTTT
The DNA here is from genome assembly GCA_013400855.1 of Buphagus erythrorhynchus. Classification (NCBI taxonomy): domain Eukaryota; kingdom Metazoa; phylum Chordata; class Aves; order Passeriformes; family Sturnidae; genus Buphagus; species Buphagus erythrorhynchus. The sequence continues at coordinate 8,637 of VZTT01018818.1, read as the reverse complement.
AGAAGTTCTCCATTTCCAGGGGAGAAACAATGAATGTAGAAATGGTATCTTTCAACTCAGTAACTTACTGACACTGGATAGCTATGCAGTGATATTTGAAAACATGCATTTTTGCCTCTGTGCAGGATCTTTCTTCACCTTATACATCTGCAGACGTTTGCACTCCATTGCCTGGACAGGTTCAGATTAGCTTCTTGCAAATTTTGACAGAAGTCAGTCCTGAACTGAAAATACTTAGGCTGGGTCTGGTCCTAGGAGATTGTCAGCTGGAATGGTATACAAAATTACATGGAAGATATAAGATTTGATATTTATTTACCCTATTTGAGTTTAGGTCTGCAAAATCAGTCTTGACATGTGACTATAAAACATGGGTCCTCCATGCAGGAATACTTCTCTTTCCTTGCCTTCCTGTGAAAATTTTGAAAAGGGGCTAGAGAGGTAACAAGATGAATGTTTTTCTCTTGTGCATCACAGTAGTATCTTGATATCTCTCCGGGAATTACTTTTTTATTTAATCTCTTCTGCTCCTCACTTTTATCTTATTTCTCTGATTTCTGCCTTGCCTTGTTTCTTTCAGTTCTCATCTTAACATTATCCTAAAATACCCCTTCATTCCCAGGTGCTGTTTAATCTACTCATATGTGAAGTTTATCAGGTACAAGGAAGGGGGGTGGTATCTGGTAGATACTAAAGCTCCTCTTCAAAACGACCTCATTCCTGTGGGAAGCTTACTGCATGATGAAAAGCATCCTGACAGTAATCCTGTGGTCAGCAGTTTGGCAGAGACCAGGGGCTGTTTGGACAGTCTCACTGACAAAAAGAGGGTGACTTCAGGACAAGGGTGGCAAGTTGAGGTGCTGGTGTGATGTTTCAGCTCTTGCTACGCAGTCCCTGGCCAAAGACTTCTGCCTTCAGGAACTGGAGTATGGAATCCTTTATGCAGTAATTTTCCACATTATTTTTGTTCCACCAGTATTATGAAAGTATTGCTACTGTATTTATGCACAGCAGTTTGCAGTATAGTGTTTGTTTCTCTTTGTCTGTAATCTTAATCTAATAAGACATTCACAAGCTGCCTGGAAAACAGACTTTTTTTTTCCCTATGGGAGTTTCCATAGAAAAAATCACCATCTGATAATTGTCTATTGTAAAGAATGATTTTCATCACAGCATAGAAAACAGAATAGAAGAAACTACTTCTAACCTCCTTCTTACACTTTTTCTGGCTTTGCTGATTTGGAAAATAGCATCAGGCTGTAAAAATTTTTGGGTTCCTTTCCCCCTTTTTAATATCCCATGTTCCAAATGAAATGTTAGAAAAGAGGCAGTGCTGATAGTTGAAAACAGTATTGTCCTTGAGAAACAGCATTTTTCATTTCTTCTTTAAAATTAAAGCCTTCATTTTCAAGGTCAAAACTAAACAAATAGGCAGAGAACCAATGTTCAAAACCCCAGGTCCCTGTTAAAACGAAGAAAAATTTCTAAAAGAATTTCACAATTTCTAATTCAAACTTTAAAAAATAAAGTTAAAACCTATTGAAGGTAATTTGCAAAGAAATAAAGTAATTTCAAATGAAAATGAAGGTTTTACACAAAATACTTTCTTTATCAAGCTCACCTAATTAAAAACAGAGAGTGGTATAATCCCTTTATCCAAATATTGAAAGCACAAAATCTATGTAGGTTTTAAATTTTATTATATTTATATATAAACATGCAGACGCACATGGTCAAGTGACTTTTAAATCCCACCTAATTAATTTAAACAATATATAATTTTTATGAGTTGCATATTGGAATGAAAGATGGAACACTATTTGAAATTAAAACAGATACTCCAGTATGAAAGCAATATTCTCACTGGATGGATACCATCTCTCTTTTCATTTCATTCAACTTAACATATTTCTATATGAGCTGTAAGATAAAATGACTAATAGAAATGAAAAGGACTGCCAAAAGTCAAATTGCTTCACTGAGAGCTTCTTAGCAAAATGACAACATCCAGTTCTAGATAATTAAATCTTATTTTGTAGGAATGTCACTGAATGATGTTAATTTGCCTTTAGGTGCTGTGCTTTTGGTTGAACACAGTAACAAAAATTTATTTGGGCACTTTTTGTTTGTCTTAGAAATGGCTCAACACTGTATAATAAAGACGAAAAGCTCAGACTGGGAGAGAACAACAGTTTAGTCTTACAGAGGGAAATCACTAGTGCAGCTGTTCCAGGGGTCAAGCAAAATTTCACCACCTGAGACTTTTCTTTTTCTGAACCTTAAAGAGCCTCAACAAAGAGGTGCAGAGGGAAAGTCTCCTGTCGTTAGACAACCTGAAGCTTAGCTTTTTCAGAATTTACTAATTTTCTCAGAATGAGTTAGGGTGCTGGCAGGTGCTGGTCCCTGCCAGTCTTGTTGCATGTTTGGTGATTCAAAGCTGTCTACCAGCTTCCAATCTAGTTGTGTTCCTGGTCAGCTTTCTCTCCTTTGTTTCAGTGTCAGCATTGTCTTTTCTTTTGAAAGGTTCTTTCCTCACCTGTTATTTATTCTCCCTAGTGTGTTTAGCATCTGTTTCCTTAAAAAAATCCAACCCAAATTCTTTTAGAGGCCAAAGATTCACTTTCCAGTCTCCTAATCATCCAATCCTCACCACTGGTTCCAGTCACGTCTTGAGCATAGGTGATCAGTTTTGACATAAAGTTTGTTTGTTTTGAGGCATGGCAAGTACTCATGTCATGGATGGATGTTGGCAGGAAGTTTGGTATTAGGGATGCCTTGTTTTTTTCCTACCTTTGGTGAAAGTTACAGTTTGGTAGCAAGATGGGTGTCCTTTCCTGTAGATGGCAGTGACTCTTGGTTCTTCTGGTAGTTCAGTGCTTGGATGTGAACCATTCCTTCTAGCCAGAGCCTTTTCTTTCCATGAGTTTCCATAGTCTTCTCTTTAACATGATAAAAATTAAGTTTAGTTGTGATGCATTTTGTAGGAGACAGAATATTTCAGTTTCTTTCTAGTGGAGCTTTCTATTATAAAGATACTATTTTGGTTCATCATATTAATTTTTTTTCTCCCTGAAGTGCTTGGCTTTTTGGAAAAGCTAAAGGAGGACGAATGTATTATCTTCAGCAATAAGTCTTAAGTCACAGTTAAGATATTAACAGTTTTGTATACTTTCTTTGAACTTGCAGTTTTTGTTATGAAGATACAGCTGTTGCAGTTTTGACTTTGTAACCTCTTGTCTGCAGATACTACAGCTGAATTCATCAGAGCACTCAAGTGCAGCCTTAGGTAAAGGGTGTGAGTGTATTCATTATGTTTGTCTAGACTGGCCTTTGAAGGACGTTCTCTAGACTGTCCGCAAAAACATTTTCACTGCACATAAGGACAACAAACCCTCAAAAATAACCCCAGAACACACATGGCCAAGCACTCTCTTGATGTTAATAATGTGGCAAGATGTGTCCAGACAGTCTGGTTGCTGTGGGTGGGCAGCATACTTTTAAGGCTCTGATGACAATGGGCTGCCAAAGCACCTTTGGGCACACAGAAACTCAGTAGTTTCTGAGACTACACTTCTAAAAGCTGTGCACACAAATTTGATTACAGTCCTGAGTTCAGCTAAGAGAGCTGCTTCATTAAAAGTAGACTTCAGAGATTTAAATGTAGACATGATGCTCAAGGAGTGAAGAATGCTGTGATCTTTAAGAAGTTCTTTGATTTTTTGCATTTGGTAAAGATAAAAAGATGGGTCATTTTTATGATATGATANGGGTCATTTTTATGATATGATAGCAGTCCTGATACCATTAAGAAGGCTTACATTGGTTTTCAGTAGGAATTTGACACTTTCATAAGTACTGTTGAAAATTTAATATACTGGTTTTGCTGTTACTGCCTGTGCTGTAAGAGCTCCTGCTGGCCCAAGGGGAGCAGGGGACCCTCTGTAAGACCCTGAGAGCTGGCTCAGGTGATGGCCAAGCCTAGCACAGGGTGGAATGTGGTGTCTGCCAAGTGGAAACCTGGCTTCTTAGTATGTGCCAAGGGTGGTAGCAGGCAACAGCAGCAGGGTCCTTGGAGAGAAAGCTTGTAAAGATAGTTTGTATAAATTATGTCTGTCAGAGAGGTTTAAATTGCTGTGCTGTGAGTCCACAGAACCATTTCACCAGAGATGGAGACCCAGTCAGGGATTGTTCTGTGATGCTGCTGGTGCACTGGCAGTCCCCCAGTGCTGCAGATGGCAGTGTAGGGGTGTGCCTCTTCCTTGGCAGCCACCTGTTAATTGTTATTTGCAAGCCTCGTGTCAGGGGACCTGGGGACTCTGGTGGTAACTGCCTGCTTGTCTATGTCTATGGCATGGCCATGTCACAAACTGTGCTCATCAGAGAAAAGCAGAAGTTACGTTCTGCTGCTGAAACAGAGGTTACAGTGAATGTGAAGAAAAATCCACCCACTGTGTATACATAATTAGTTCTTTTTTGCAGTTTGGTAATTCCCCATCAGATTTATTACTTTTCCAGTCAGAAGCACAGCTCACTTTACAGCTGATCTCCATTTCTTACTGTTTTCTGCCAAGAGATTCCTTTTACTTAGAATTTGTGTGATTCATGGGCTACAGGCTCATCTGTTGAAGTACAGTATGTCTGCAGAGGCAGTTGTGACTGCCACCGTGCTTGTAACCTAATCTACATAAAATCCCAGAAGAATCAGTGATTTGAAAGAAATTCCTGCCTGCTGTTTATGTAGGATGACCATCTGTCTGGCAAATCCCCATGTGGAAATCAGGTACATCTGAGAAGAGCAAGACAACCTTCTGACACCTGTTTCTCTAGCAGATGTAGTTGCTTATTCTGCTTTTTTATTTTTTCAACAGGTGCTTTTGAGGTTTGCTTTTGGATCTACTTTCAGCAGCTTTTGAATACTAGTCTAAGCACTGTGTACAATGCAGGATCATTCTGACCAAATCACGCTTTCTCTTTTTTGGCACAAGTTTTTTGGAGTCCTAATTACACCTTAGGAAGTGCTTCTGAATCTAGGCACCTCGGTTCAGTCACAGAGACTGATAGGTACACATCTTCTTTGGTTCCAGAAAATGCCTTCAGAATTTCTGAGAAACACTGAAACAAACTGGCTTTTAAGATCAAGTGGAATCTTCTGTTTGAAGGTCATTCCACATATATTCGTGATCTTCCATGTAAATAGTTTCCAAGATGCAGGAGAAGATAGTAGATGTGTCAAAGTGGTACTTTTAAAGGATAATCCTTTTGTGTGCTGGAAATTTTATATCTTTAAAAAGATACTGAGCATTCTGAGGCCGCATTAGAATACAAATGCCATTGGCACTCTGCTCTGAATCTGTGTTTGTACATGTCACTTTGCCTATTGACATCTTCTTATTCACAAATTGTCCTTATTCACAAATTGTGTGTGACTCTCAGCTCTGCTGAGATTTCTGCAGCTCTAAGTGTGTGCTCTTTTGTGCATGGTATGCAACATGGAGCAGTGGATTTCTTTGCTGGAGAACCAGCCGTGATAATCCAAATAAACACAACCTTCTGTAGATGAGTAATATCTCCCCTAACTAAAGGTTAAGGTGTCATCCAGTGATTTATCCTTCCTAATGGATTTGTTGAATCACTATGATACAAACATGATTTACTACCTTTCGCACATCTCACAGCTGTGTCCTCAGAAAGGTGTTTGGGGATTTACAATACTGAACAGGGTGAATTATGTGTCAAATTATCAACCATCCTGTTTGACATTTAGTTAGTGGCGACAGGAATTGGGCATTTAAGCAGAATGAGGCTTCTGCAGCAATCTTTCCATAGGATTGTTTTCTTTCAAAGCTGCTGTTAATCAAAAGTTTCTAGAGAAAAGCTGTAAAACAGACCATTGATTGCATTGACTGTTGTGTTCTGGCCAGCCAGATGTGAGTGGTGTGTGTTGTGGTTGTCATCCTCCCTGCAAATTATTGTCAAGGTCCTTCCTCCTTGATGGAAAATCCAGAAAGTTGTTACAATTTGAAGGCAACAGGTACCTTGCTGTAAGGTTACCTGTTAGGTGTGCCTGACAGGATATGAATGGATTCTTGGAGAGGAGTCTGCGATTCGTACTTCGTTACTCCCGCAGGGCTAAGCACATTCACAGAAATAAAGAGATTCTGTGAATATGCAGGCAGTTGAACTTTTTCAAAATATATTCCTTTCTGGAAACATTTAATGAAAAATTTCCTTCCTGCAGTTTCTGCCTTCCTTTTGTGGCAGTTCTTGATTGGCTGGAATAGTTTATGATTTTTTTCTTGGCCATTTTTTTGGTGTGTGCTGTATGACCCTGTGCTTCAAGTGGTGCTTTGCAGATTACATTGAAGGTGCTGGGTGCTTCTCTAGGACCTCCTCTCTTGTCTCCAGAGGAGGCAAAATAGGTCTATTTGCACAAAGCACCATGACAGACCATTTGACTGCCTCCTTTTGAGCCTTTGATCCCAGTGGCACAGACATGAAGTTGCCTTTATTGCATCCACACTGGAGGAGGAAAAGAGGAGGGAGAGGAGGAGGTGTACTGGAAAGAATGTCCTTGTTTGTTACCATATGGTCAAACGGGAGCTGCTGCTGCTATGAGGAACCTGGTTTTGATCTAAGTGACTACCATGGCTGTCTATGCTGTGTCACCTGTTGATTTAAGCTTCAAATGAAAGCCATTAATTTAGTAAGTCAGTATAACTAAAAGAAGGTTCTTCACTGAGAAGGTTCTGACATAAGCCATGAAAACAAAAGGGGACATGCATCAACTGCACCTGTTTACACCTCTTTCCTCCTTCCTCAATGGTGCAGCTCTAGGAGACAGGAGCTGGCTTATTGCATCGTTTGTGCATATGATCAACCAGGCAAAGACAAAATGAGAACAACACAAGGAATTTGGCAATTATATTCCAGGACAGAGTGGCTGCCCTCCTCAAACTGCCAAACCCTCTGGCATATTCTCTTGACTTAGAAATTGAAAATGCATATCAGAATCTTTTCCTAGTGAGTTATCTGCCCCTTGTGATTTTCAGCAAGTAAAAAAGAAAAG
>VZTT01018810.1:0-20003 GCA_013400855.1 Buphagus erythrorhynchus | reverse complement strand
CTGCTACCACACATTGCCATGGGCAAATTTCAGACTGGATATTTCTTTCATGGAGGATGCTTTCTAAAAACAAATGGGAACAAAATGGGATCTAAATGTCTTCATGGAAACTGTTTTCTGCTGTACAGCTTCAGTGTAAAAGTCAGATGAGACCACACAGATGAGCACAACACAAACAAGAAAGAGCCACAATCATGGAATCAAGAATGGTTTGGATTGGAAGGGACCTTAAAGACCTAGTTCTAAACCCCTGCAGTGGGCAGGGACACCTCCCAGTTGGACAAACCCCTGAAAGAGTGTGCAGGAGGTAGGTGTAAAAATATACAGTCAAAAGCTCAATCACAAGATCTTCCCCTGCATACAAGACATCATGGCTACAGATGAGCTGGCGGAAAGTATAGAGTTACCTGATTTTGTTACATATAAGAGAAAGTGTTTTCCTATTGGTAGCAAGAGTGTGATTATCAGCCAAGGCCTTAAGGAGTGTGGCTCTGCCTCTTTCTTGAGATTGGTCGTGGGGGGAATGATGGGGCAACACACAAAACACTGCTAATTGCTCTCCAGGGTATCTCCTACTGCACACAGACAGAAGAGAATACTTGAGACATTCCCCCAAAACCCCACCTGCCCTGAGGCTAGCAGAAGTCTTTGATCACTCATCCTATTTTGAAGTCATTCATTACCAGAGTGAAAAAAGTCAGTGGTTCACCAAAAAAAGTGTGATTGCTTTACTTTTAGGCAATTTGAAGCAAGTTCTTAAAAGACAAACCCTGGGAGGCAAGGCAGAAGAAAATAGTTTCTACTGTGAAGGAGGCTTATTAAAGATAGGGAACATGTAAAGTAAATTCACTCTCTAAATATCAGCTGTGCATGTCCAAATTGATTTCATGAATCTATCACCTTTTCTCACCTTTCTCGCCCCTCTGATGAGGTCACTTCTAATAAGTTTCCTGCTGCAATCCCAACGCTTGGTGAAAAATCTATGGGAAATCCATTCAAGTAGCTGTAGTTTGACATAAAGGCCTTCTATTAATGAAGTGATACCAGAAGCATAGCTTTCATCTCCTGCAGGGTCACTACTATAAGGAAATACTTATGCTAAAGTAATTCTTTTGTTCAGAAACATGGCCTTGACTGAGGTGCCAGACCCCTGGGAAATTACATTTCTGTGGAGCTCAAACATAATGAGCAACAAGAAAATCCTACTAGCTCAAAAGCCAGGTTGGTATATTCCTGTTGCACCAAAACCCCCAGGTCATCAGCATTCGGGCAGCATCCAGTGTGCTCACTCTTCTGAGATAATTGCTAACCTTGCAGCTCATTCTATGGTGTGGTAAGTTGACCCTGTCTGGACACCAGGTGCTTACAAAAGTCTTACTTTGTCGCTCCCCTCCTCACCAGGACAGGTGAGAGAAAATAGAGGGAAAGGCTTGTGGCTTGGGATAAGCATAGGAGGGATCAACTCACTAATTCCCTTCACAGGCAAGACAAATGTGACTTGGGGAAAAATTTATTAACAATCAAGTTAGAGTAAGGTTATGAAAAATAAAAACTAAGACTTAAAACGCCCTCACCCAGGCTTCTTCCCAGGCTCATTTTCACTCTCTTTTACCATGTGTATTAAATTCCTTGCTGCTGCCATTGGCTAAGAGATCAAATTAGAGTGCTGCCTGCATCCCAGTCCCCCATCTAAAAAATATGTATCTCACCACTCAACTTACACCAGCAGCAGGATGTGTGTCTCAGTGGTTTTACACTTGCAGAAATCACATAGCATTACACTGATGTCTAAGCTGAAGCGCTGGTGCCACCCACGTTCCTATGCTGTGTTTCACCCCAGCTCCCCACTATTCCAGTCCTAAGTGCTAAGTCACAACCCCAGGCAGAATCTCTGGGGAAACCAAAAAGACCTCAGCTGAAAGCAAGAGGAGGTGGTTCTTCATTGAAATTTATCTGAGTGTCAATTGCCACATGATATAGTGGTTGCCGTTTTTTGATGAGAAATCTTTCACTGTTTGGTGGGTATTCTTGAGCTTTATTGAAAATAAATTGATTGAAACTTGCTAATTACATAAAAAACAACATTTGGCTCAAAGTCCTGGAGACCGCCAGAAGTTGTCTGTCAACCATAGACCATGAGGAAGACACCATACTTTCTGGATGGCTAAGGTGATGAGTGGGAGATGGCTTCTGTACAAGAGCATCTAGGGGTGTAGGCATGTCCTTGCTCTGACCAAGTATGACCATTCCTATGATTTTTACTGTTCTTAACCATGTGAAACTTGTATTAAGAGGGGCCTGCCTAGCTAAAGAAAAGTCTCTACCAATCTGTTTTTGGAGGCTATGCTTTTACAAGAGCAACAATATTTTCTTGCTATGCTTGTTAGAGAGCATGTGCAAATGTGAGTCAAGTTACAGGATCATTTCTAACAAAGAAAGGCTAGAAAAAAGTTAACCATTTTTTCTACCCCAAACTTCAGAGTGTGAAAAGGGAAAAACATGTTATCTGTCCTGATTTGTCATGTTTTTGTTTCTTGCCCCGACTACTATTTTTTCCTAATTAAAAAAAAAAAATAGTAATAATGCTTACAGGGACAGAAAGGGGAGAAGAAAAATGAGTTTTATTTTTCTATCCTTAAACTTGGTCTTGCATGGTGTCATACTTACCCTTGCTTTGCACAGTTTTGTTTGCCTGTCCTAGGCCACTCAGTTTTACCTAGGCAGGAAGTGGTACTGTATTCAAATCGATTTTGCATACTGCATTCAGGTGGGCTTTGGATTGTTAAAGCCTGTGTAGCAAGCAATGGAAACATTTGCATTTTGTGCTTGGAGCAGTTCAACAGGAGACACACAAAAGGTGACTTAGCACTACTGATATTCATCTTCATTGTATTGATCTCACATTTTAATGATAGAGGAAACACTTCCACTGGATGCTAGTTCATTTTCAGCTAATCCTAATGGGAAAGGTTGGAGAGAAAAATTACTTCTAAATACTTAATCTCTTTAGCAATTAGGTGATTTGGGCCTTTAAATATTATAAAAGGCTGTAAATTACAATTTAAATAGTGTAGTTTGTGGTTGTCCTGAGTCAGGAAAATGAGTTCTGTGAAATTTAATAGAAGTTGTCAGATGATGGAAAACTTAGTGTCTGTATGATTAAAGTGCTCCAAAGTTTGGATTTTGGCGACTTTATTGTACAAACACCACTAATTGCAGAATCAGGCTGGAGATGGATCATGAAAACTCTTGTGGAGCTGGAATGCTATGCCAAAAAATATATGCATCTAGGGAAAGGGAAAAAAGCTATCTGATTTCTTGCCATTATTTAATGATAGAGAAGCAAGCAGCTAGGCAAGAATATAAAATAGGAGAACACTCTTCCTGCAGGACTTTATTAATTCTGTTATCTCCAACCCCAAATAGAGAAGTTTCCTCAGAACTCTGAGGAGAACAACTGTTTGCCTTTATCTTCTCTCTCAACTTTCAGGAGCTTAATGGTCTCTCCAGATTGGGAGATTCCAATTGGCTCTGCAGGCTCAGTGATGGGAAGGAAAATAGCAACACTCCTCTGTGTCTATCTCAACAGGCGAATGGCTACTCCATAGACACACAGATTGATAATGCTGGGAGCTGCCCTGTGGCATAGCAGGATAAATGTAAAGAGCAATAGCATGGTTTCTTTCAGGGCAGTTGATTTCTCAAAAAAACAAAAACAAAAACAAAAACCAATGTTATGACTGCTAGGTACTTGGTAATGCAGTTTTTGATAAACTGCTGAAAGCGCCGCACACTTTCATGTTTTGTCTAAAATATTTGGTGACAAAAAATATATATAAGGTAAAGAGATGGATTTTGGCTTCTCTTTTTCCCTCTCCTTGCTTCCTGAGGTAGTTTTCTGAGGAGGTACTTTTCTGCAAAAGTAGAAGTTTTGCAGTCTCAGATGTTTCTACAAGTAAATGATGAAATGGGGAAGCTAAGGTCCTTGAGCAGAGTAAATAAAATTCAAGGTGCTGGGAGCTCTGTGAAGTAGTGCTTTGCAAGGATCTGAGTGACTTGATACTGTTATTGTGTGGCAAGACAGATGAGCTTGGAAATGTGAACTCAGAAAGGATATATCAGCTGAAGATCAGCTCTGCTGAGGCTCAACAGTGTGGAATGAGGTCTACCTGTGATTTGGAGACATGAATGTTTAGTTTGCTACTATACCTGCTTTTGTAACAAAGCCAAGATGCAAGTAATTTTACAACAATTTATGTTGTGATGCGTGAATGAAAGACTTAAATCTCTTTTGAAACAAAGTTAAACGAGGTTACAGAGTTTAATTTTGTTTAAATAGGAGGGGGTTTGTACTGATTAAGAAGGCTAGTCAGTGTGAATCTGTTTTCTGTGCAGCTGCTTTCCCAAGTCATTCAGAAGTTTTCTGAACCAAGAACTGTGTGTAATATGAGGAGATGATGCATCCTCCCAGTCCTGTGGAATCTGAAGTGGCATGTGGTATTTCCATATGCTCCTGCTGAAAGAGGGAGCAATGAATGCTATGTCTTGGGCCTGGTGGAACAGGATTGACATGACTGGTGTGTATTTGGCTCAGAAAAAGGGAGTGCAACCAACTTCTTCAGGGAGCAAGGTAAAACAAATAATTTCAATTGAGAAACTGTTCAATAACAATGAAACAGCTTTTTTTCCTGAACTTTTTCATTCTGGGGAAAAAAAAAAAAAAGCTAATACTTTCTTGTAAGCACTTTTATTTTCTCTTACACTGAAAAAAAAAAAAAAAGATTGAATTACTAGAATTTCCCATTCAATAGAAACATTGATTTCTGCCTGCCCTCCTTCCCCTGCCACATAAGGCAGATGATTATTCTTGAAACTGGTAATAAAGGACCAGAAATGGAGCACTCAGTTGCAGAGAAGAGTGAGACAATTGTGTCAATATTGCCATTTAAACATGGATGGTGTCAAAGAGAAGGTTTTTGTCAGAGGTCTGCTCCTGCAGTTCCTGGTTAGCCAGTAATGCTGAAATGTATTCCTGCCTCTGTTTGCTGTGCTGGACATGTCTTAAAACTTCCAGCTTTTCATACATGCAGTTAAAGCTGAATTGCACCTATTTGAAATGCTCCTTAAGAGTCATGGGTGCTGAGAGCTTTTCAGAAGCCTGGACTAAAAAGGTCCAAAAAACTTAATTTTGACTTGGGAAAGGGAATAAATCGAGGTAAGGATAAAATAATAATAATGAGTAGAACAAGTCACACATGGCAAAGAGCAATTCACTGAATTAGTGCTTCCTTTGTCAATGGGAATGTTTTAAAGGGCTGGGAGCAGGGCTGAGATCTAGAGAAGGTCAGAAATGTACTTCTTAGATCTAGAGCTGTTCCCTCTGCATATTAGAAGAGAGGAAAGACAATGTGGATAAGAAGCTAATGGATATGGATATCTTTTAAAGTAATGAGTTCAGGAAAAGGCAGAAAGGAATTTGGCCCTGATCTGAAGTGGGTTGGACACAGAGTGGGGAATATAGCCAGAGAAAAGAATGATGCTTCTCCGAGTCCAAGGGTGTCCCATATATATGTGGTGGGAACAGAGTATGCTCTCTGGTGCTGAGTTTGATAGACATGAATATTGTGCTGGCCTAGCAAATGAGGTTTGTACATTTTTTGGGAAACTTGGCAGCTCCTTTACTCTCATGTCCTATCTTCAGTGTCTGGGCATCCTACTCATTGACTGAGTACAAGGCAGAGAGATGGATACTGCAGTCAAGGTTTACTTGTTGTCTGCAGTGATGTATTGATTTCTTTGTGGGATATTTCAGTGTTTTTTCCTCCCTAGAGCAAATATGAACTCTGAAAGTTGTATGAATATACATACACCTATTTTAGCTTAACATTTGTGCAGGCAGTTTCTCCACAGATTAATCAGAGTCTTCTGTTGCTCAGATATCTTAAAGGGTAATATTTTAACGCTGCAAGGTAATAGCATTCTCTTACTATAATTTCTCTAGCCCATTAGTTTGAAGAGTGATTTACACTTGGAGGAATCAAGAGAGTTGTCCAGCCCATACAGGATGCTGTGGCTAAAGTAGTACAAGTACATCTGTAATGCAGCTCTCTATGGTGGTTTCTCATCAGCTCTGAATGAGGTGGAGGTCAAACCAGGAGAGGTTCAGGACGTGCCTTGAGATCCTACTTTATTTTGGTGGTACTCCTGCTTAAAAATACTGAACAAAAATAATAACTGTTTTAAGTTATCTTGCATAAATAAATGACTGAATGTGCAACAGCAGTGGCAGTATTGCAGATGTACCAGATGTACTCAGGTGGTTATTTAACCCACCCTGAACAGGGCCAACAGCATGTTCAGACCAGGTTGCTCAGGACCTTTTTTCAGCGCAAGGGCAGATTCCTGTTCTGAGCAAGCTATTTCAATGCTCTATTATATCTCAAATGAATTCAGAAAATAGCCAAAAGGCAAAATAAATTCCTTATTTGCCAATTTTGTTGTTTTGTTGTTATGTATTTGTTTTTTTATGTAAACCAGCCTCTCTCCCTATTTTTTTGTACATTTTTGTGACTTGAAGGGTTTCAAATCCCCTTATCTATCTTATTTTATTCACATTTTTTAAAACTGAAGAGCAGTGGAGGGGAAAAAAAGCATAGGGAGGAAATTTCAGTTTCTTTCTTTTAAGTCCTTTTCTATTTGTGTAGAGGATAGAGCAGGACTGGAGATCACCTGCTGTTTCTGACATAATCCTCTGGGATTTGAAGATGTGAGAGTAGAGTCTATTTCTGATCTTTGGTGCTTCCAACAGCAAAGGCAGCTCTTGGAACTGAAGGACGTAGGCTCAATCCTTGATTGTATTGAAAAAGATGCAGCTTACTGTCTCATATCAAACCTAGTCCTAACAGAAACTATAGGCCAGCCAGGGTGAGGGTGTAGGCAAGTGTATCTCCAGAAAACAACAGTGTTGTGGTAGAGTGCTGTAGTATGGTAGCAAAAAATGGACTTCTGAATTGCTAGATTCCTTCCTCTGAACCAAAATATTACTGCCTTGACTACCACCAGAACTGTGCTCAGCCATACCCACCTTCCACTGAATGGGTATTTAAAACCTGCCTATGTATGGGACAGCTTTTATGCTGCTGCTGGACAAGTGAGGTGTCAGGAGGGAAGGTCATTGGAAGGAATTTAGCCAGGCTCCCAAAGCTGAGCTGCCATAGACTATGCTAACAAAAATAAGGAAGAAATCAAAACCAAGCTGTTGCATGCCATCTTCTTGCACAGAAGGAGATGTAGTGGTGAGCAAACCAGTGTTTGCCAAGTGGGAAAAAAGACACTGACTGGCTGGGAGAAATGTTATTTGATGGTTTGAGAGACAAGCAAGCAATTTGAATAAATCCAAAACACTGCATTTTCATCAGAATGGGACAACACGGAAGTTAATTTGTAGCTGACATTTTCCAAAGACAGGTCTCTAAAAATTTAGTCATAATGCCTGCAATTTTTTCAAGACAAGCAGAACAACTTTGTCTTTACCTCTGCTCTTTCTGCAAGATCTATGCAAAGCCTGGTGATGATGGGCAGACTGTTAATTTCCATCATCAGCCCAAGTGTGGCAGCAGTAATCAAAAATGGATGCTTAGAGTAAGGAGGCTAACAAAGCAGTAAGAGCAAATATTGGCAAGTATTAACAAATGTTTGCTAATATCACTGCTGTCATGCAGTGCAATGTGAGTTCCACCCAGTGTCAGAGAAAGTTTAGAGCTGTGCTGGAACAAATCATTAAACTGTAATGGAAATTTTGGGTCCCCAGCTGTTTGGGGAACAGCTTGAACCTTCTGATAAGCTGAATTAAAGTGGGATACCTGACATCTTAAATTCCCTGAAAAATCCCATTCTAAGAAGTTGCTTTCTGCTTTGCATCAATTGTGCAGGTAGTCTTGGGTGTGATCTTCCTCTGCTCCCACCAGTAGGAGCTTTGCCACATGCTCTGAATATGTCTCTGCTTTCATTCTGCCAGCTTTATTTGTCAGGTTTGCTTTATATTCTGCAAATGCTGAATTGATTCATTTAGCAGATTTATGGATTTGCCTCACACTGGTTGTGGTTTAATATGGAAAATAAAGAAGTGGATTTCAAGTACCACGTGTTCTAGTATGTTGAGGGTTGAATTTTCCCTTTTCTTTCTGTGGAATTTTTCCCATTGTTATGCTAAGTATTTGGGTCTACACCCATAAGCTCAGTTAACAGTTTTCTCTCGAAGTGGGGAGGAGAGGGGCAACACCGGAAAAAAAGAGCTGAGGTGAGGGGCTTTTGCTCTGCCACTCGCTCGCTCGCTCGTGCACTGCTCGCTCATCTTGCCTTGGAGCTGGACGGCCGCGGGGAGACTCCGCTCTGCCATGCTGACGTGGGAGCTGCCTTCCCTGGCTGTGGGATCCCCGAGGTTTCCCTGGTCGGATGCTCTCCTGCATCTCCTACCCACTTCAGCACATCCTTTTGGAACATCAGGACTGGCCCTGCCCCGGGACTTGTGAGCGGCTTCTCCCCTCTGCACTTTCCCATTTTGGGACACAGACGCCATTCCCCGCAGCGTCCCTCCAGCCACGTGGGATCATCACTCGCTCCTGCTCACTGGAACATCAGAGGGGTAACCGCACAAGAGGAAGGGGTTCACGGCCAGAACTGTTTGCTGTTTGCTGGGCTTTTTCTGCTCTGTTGCTGTTGATCTTGCAATTATTGTGGTTTTTTGTTTTTCTCTTGTATATATCAGTAAAGAACTGTTATTCCTACCCCCATATCTCTGCCTGAGAGCTCTTTAATTCCGAAAATCATAGTAAAGTGAAGGGAAGAAGGGAAAAGGGGGGGGGGTATACTCTCCTTTAAAAAAGGGCTCTTGTCCCTTTTAGCAGATACCTGTCTTTCAAACCAAGACATAGTACCACTGCAAGTAAAAGAGTATATGGAGGGACAGAGCAAATCTGGACTGATATCCTTTTTTTATTGTCTGTATGCTTAATCAGTGGAGGCCAAAAGTTTGTGGTTTTTTTCACCCCAAAGGGACAATCAAAGTTCACTGATATTAAGTATTGATTTAATTTACTGTATTCAGAAATACTCCTGGAAATGATAGCCAGATCCGCTCATGTATTTAGCACCTAATATTGGATAACTCTTTTATACATCATTGCTACATTAAAAAACATTCTTAAGAACATGGGTTTGCCAGAAATGTTCTAAGGTGTTATAGGGGTGTTATTTCACTTTTATAGTAGAAAAATTCAGAGTTAACTTAAGTTCTAATTTTTTGCTTTGAGTATGAAAATAGTGAGGCATTGTACATTTCTCTCCTCTGTTCCCTGTACAATTGTGGATGTACAAGAAAAGAGAAGGCTTGCTCAAGACTTGGAACAGATCTGTGCAGTGGAGCAGACTGGTTTCACAACAGCTTTCAGAGTTTCAAAACAAGTTTGAGAATTCGTGCTTGTTATGAAAACCAGGAACTTCTGAATGTTTTCATGATACTACATAGCATCAGTAGCTGTACCTTCAACTTACGGGTCTTTCTAATAAGAGAAAAGGTGACCCTGCATCTGAGAGGTCTTTCTTTGTCAAAAGGGAAAAAAATTGTGGCGGCATCTGGAATATGATATGTATTTTGAAAAGAGTTCCTGGAAAAAATACTTGTCTTAGCAATAAGTATTCCAACCAGCTCTGCATTATATCTAAGCACAGACCTAGAAATTATTTCAGAAAATATGTGATGTGTGTATCTTGCCGAGGTGTCAGCGTACTAACAGAAACTATGCAGATAATACAAATAATAAAATACACAAATTTGCTCTTGCAAATAACATTTCTGAGTTGCATCTGCAATCCTAATTTTATATGTTAGTTGAAAAGGATGATGACTTTGGAATATTTACATAGTAAGCTATGCTAATTGTGCCTCCTCAGACACTGTAAGGTCAAATTTGGAGGTTGCAACTTAGACACTAACATTGAAATGCAGAACACCTAATATTTTGTTACTGGGAGCTTCCTTGGTTCATATAAACTAGGGTAAAATAACTACTTTAATTTACTAGTGCAGTAAACCTGTTTTGCACTGGTATAAATTAGGATGTCAAATGTGAAACAGTGAAGTGAGTATTAGAGATCTGTATTCTGCATGGAAAGCATACACTGTAGCAAAAAAATATGGTTGAATGTGGGGGTGACAGTAAGATATTGTTCTCACACCAGGTTTTATTAGGGGAACATCAAGCCTGAGAAACTCCACTGAATTTTTCAGTTTTGCTGTACTGTATTTCAGCAGAATTTCATCAGCCATGGCTTGTATCTGTAATATATCATCCTGCTGTAGTAAAACCTGCAGTGCTAAAGGGGTTAACATGAAGGAGATATTTACAGTACATAGAAACATTTAAAAGTCCTTTGAATGAGAAGTGAGATAGAAGTTCCCAGTTGCTACTATAGGTTCCTGTCTGTAGAGGTTAGGAAATGTTGTCTTCTGCTTCTCCAAATCCCTTCCTGTAGTTTTTCCTTTTGATTTTGGAAAACTCATTGCTCTTCTGAACCTACCATCTGTCAGGTGGAATCATCCTGTTTCTGCAAAAAAGGAATGCAAATTGTTGAGAGTGCTTGAGAACTGTTTAAACACCATTGTTTATAGACAAAAGGGGTGCAGCTTTCTTTGGCCTCTGATGTTTGGACTCCTTTATGGATGATGTGAACCTGAAGTATCTGTTGGCACTCAACAAGTGATTGCTCAGAGAAAATCTCCAAGGGATCTTCCTGAAATTAAAAGGAACGTTGCAGAATTTGTGTGGATATCATGGAGACATCTCCTGCATATAGCAATAACAAAATTTTGACACCTACACTGACTTCAATTTTAAGTGCCATGCTGCAGGGTCAGAAATGCCTGGAGAGAATTTGCTATTTTGCTTAGATTTTCCACTTTTTCCCACTTTTCCTATGTTTCTGTACTGAATGCCATGGGGACCCCGTTTTTCAGCTGGGCTCCTTCTGGAACATAGGATATGAGATGCTTAAATCTTAGTCTTTGCTTGGGCGTGGTTACTGAACAGCATTGGATCCAATGCATATGACCCTGCTGTTGCTCTGTTTTCTTCTCCTACTGGTTTAATCTAAGAACCCGGAACATGTCACCAAGTCCCTCCTCAGCTCCTGCACATTTTTTGCTCACCAGGCATCCAGCAAAGAAGGCGACTGTAATTTTTTTCTCCTGGAGAAGAGAAACAGGGCTCTAGAAAACAGTCATCAGGTACATAGCCTGGGGAGAAAGCTGTGAGAGGGGATTCTGACTAGCAAGACTGGTGCAGAGCAGGAACTACTCAGAAAAAGATGGCCTGGGCAGAGACTAATGAGGAAGAGGTGAATCTGCATGTGTGGTGAGTGGCTGTTATAGAAAAAGGGTAACAGGGAAGAGGTGCTGAACAAGTAGATAAATTTGCCTGAGACCACCTCCTCTTCACTGGATGGGAAATGTGGTTATGACAAAAAACTTGTAAGGGAACCAGTTAATACAATACAGAAATGTGGAGAAAGAGCACTTAATTGTGTCCAAGTGCCTTCTTGAATCAGAGTCTGCTGCTGCTAAAGTGTAAGACAACTGGATTTATCACTATTTACTATTAATCCATTTCTCTTTACTATTAATCTATCTCTATTTACTGTCTCTATTTACTAAATCTATTTACTGTTTGTCTGTCACCTTTCCCTCACTCAGAGAAATGTGTAAAGAATGAGCCTAGACTTAAGCAGAATCACGGAGATATTATTTGAGATAGTCACAGTCCAAGTCATTAGTTTCTTGTGCAGCTTTGTGGTTGAAGGCCTCTCCTGAAACTATCTTATGAATCTGTTCACCTTCCCAGACTTGTGGTTTTGTCTGCACAGTAAACTAAATCAGTTTATTAAACAAAGTACTCATAAATAGAAGCTAAATTAAAACTGATCTTGGATTATATTCTTAGTGGACCTGGCTTCCTGAGGCAATGTCCTGTGAAGAAGCCTGACGTATTTCAGATGCATTGCAGCAGCTTCATGCTTTGCATGACAAAGACCTGCTCTCAGCCACAACTTCAACCTACCTGTATGCAAGGTTAATGGAGCTAATCAGGGTTCAGGGGAGAAGAGTGGGTGGGTGGGTTGCCTAACACTGAAGGGTAAGGTTCAAGGAGAAGCTTTTTTAGTTTGTTTGTTTGGAGAGGTTCTCAACGTTCATCATCGATCTCTGTATCCTTAAAATCAGGGATAAAACTTCCAGTAACTTCCTGCCCTTCTGAGTTATAGTATGCAGCCCACCTGCACACAGACCCTTCTTCTCCAGAAGCTTGCTGCACAGTCTGTCTTGTTTAGATGCTGTAGCTTCGACATTCTTTAAAATTCTTGTCAAATATGTCAATTCTTTCTTAAAATACTAACAAAACACGGAAGACAAGGTCATGTGCTAGCCTGGTATTTAAAGCTTTATTTGTTTTGATTTGCTATTACCTCTTCTTTTTCTCCCTATGAGGGACACAAAAGAGAAAGAATAGATACCAGATAAACAATCAAATTACAATGCTTGCTTTTTAGCAGTCCATGCTGTCATGATTCACTGGAATCAACTGCCAGTGCTACCAGTGCGGGAAAGGAATTGAGATAACTTGATAAAGCACCTGTACTGTATTCAAGCTTCATCTGGCCCAAGCTTTTGCTTCATTAATATTTCAGGTTGCACTAGGAAATAACCTCCTTAAAAAAGATCAGTTGGGGATGAATTCTCATGGCTTCAGTTTTGTCATAGTACTGTAGTGGGTAAAAATGTGTAATCTTTTTTAGTACTGCTGTTCCATTGAGAGGCTTCAAGTTAAGGATTTTATATTTTTCACTCTTCTTGGGAATAATGTATAATTTATCTGACCTTGGGAGAGTAAAATCAGCAAAGGAATAATATTAAAGAAGTATGGTCTTCTATATTATTGTTAATTGTATGAATTTGTAAAGGAGCTTTGGGTGAGGTCAGCCCATGCACACAGTGTTTGTCCTGACCATGTGTTGTGGTGGTGGAATTGAAATGCAGATGTAAAGACTGGGTGAGAAAGCTGCAGTGGCTCTGAATGGCTGAGTGAACAGGACTGGTTATATATTTGTACATGAAAAATGCCTTCTTGGGCCTGAACTTTTGTACAAGGGGAAAGAGTGCAAGCAGTGAAACAGTGATAGGACTTGCTCCCAGCAGTTGTGTTAATATAAGGACTCAGTCCTGACGAATCCATGTAAACTCCTTGGTTTCTGGACTCTACATCTCTTTAGGTGGCTGAGGGTTTGTGTTACCTCCCTTCTAGAACACGTATTTTATGGAGAGGGAAATGAAGGGCCTCACCTGGCTTATCTTTACCTCAATGGGGTGGCTGCATCCAAAACTTCCCTTCTTTTTCGTCATTCCCTCTAAAGTGTGGATGTATGCAGGTGTCAGATCTTGGGGTTAAGATGACCCTGGGACCTGGAAAAAGCTTTCTTCCCAGCCCGAGCCTTGAAGAAGGAGTCAGGATGCGTAGCTTGTGCTTCTTAAGGTTGTTTATTATTTCTTATCTATAACATTCTTTTTCTGTCCTGCGGAGCTCCTCTCTGCAGGTCGAAGCACGAGGTTCTGCCCTTCTGTGGGCTGGTGCTAATATTATATACTACAAATTACGTGTGCTATGTTTACAGTTTTGTGCCAATACCTATCACCTATGCTGGACAGTGAGTCCCTACTCTAACCCAATAGAAAAGTGACACTGTCACCGTGAAACATGGAGGACATGAAGAAGAAGAAGGACAAGACACGCCCAAATCCCTCCATCTTGTCCCTTAAACCCCAAACCTAAAATCCCCTAAATTCTACTTTTCTCACCCTATGACAAACCCATTACTATTCTACTTAAACTCTTGTGGCCTGTAATTCTTCTCTCAAAGTTGGTAACTTTTCCCATGGGCTGAGATCAAAGGCACAGGTGCTTTGGCTCCCTGCCAAGGTCCTCGAGCCCTCTGCCACAATCTCGAACGAGCCAAGGCTCCCAGAGGGATGTCCTGGACTCCCACATACAGGGATGAACTAGCAGTGAAAAGCTTGTGGTGGCTTGTTCTGTGGCCAGGAAGTGGAAGAGGTTTTACAGCTGGGATGACATTTCTGTGCTTGTGTGAAAGAGGGAGTGTAGTTTTAAGAGCCCGTGAGCCCTGATAAGGTGTCTTATTTTTTATATACATCATAAATAAAACGTCAAAGCTTTCAAAGTGAGGAAGGGGGATGAGAGCACATTCTCCCATTCACTAGAAGTGTTTTTGCCTGCCAGAACCATTTACTAAATCTGCTAAACAGCTTTGTTAAGGTGTTTATCCCACCAAGACAGTTCATAGCTGTGGGCATTCAGGGATATACAAACGAATTCAGGCTATGCCAAGCATACAAGACAACCTGACACAATATAGTGGCTCATCTGCATAATCCCTCCATCCTGCTTAAGATGGAGAATGGAAAAGCAGTGGATACTGTATGTCAACCTTGACAGCTTTATTATAACTAGAGAGTCTGTTCTTCTGGTCTTGCAACTTTCTTCTTGTCAGCATTCAGTCTGTAGAGAGAGGGCTGCATTGCCCCCTTTGAGGAGTTGGAAAAATCTAGAAGGGTGGCAAGGATTCAGAGATTTCACTTTATGCTCTCCCTCACTGTATCTGAAGGTGCTGCAGACTGTCACTTTGCAGATACATTGAAGAGAGAACATGTGGTTGTGTGGGCTGGCCTGTGTAAGGTAGAGTGCACAGTGGGTGAGCAGAGGAAGGCAGGGGCAGGTTTCCAAACCTGCCAGCTCTTATTTAGGCATGTCAATAAAGTGGCTAGATTTTCAATAGCCTACTGCTCTCAGTAGGATTTGCTAGGTGCTGAGGCCTTCTGAAAATCTGGCTTTTTGACAGTACGATGCATCACTTAATTGGAAAGATTTCTTTTGGCACCCTGTGAATAATCCGTTCTGTTTGAGTGTAAATAATATCTCTAATATTTCCTTTCTGGCTTTTGTAAATATCATGGGGTTTTTTTTCCCAAAAAAAGCAAAGAGAGACTCTCTCTATTTATTGAAGTTGGGTGAATAATTTTCAATGAATAATTTATTCAGGGAATCAAATCTGTTTCTGCTTGCAAAAATCTCCCCTCTTCAATTACTTACTCAAATGCATGTGACAAAATTTTTTATTGGCTCTCACTTCAACCCCTCACAGCCCCCATGCATCCCTTCTCATTGGGACCAGTTCAGTTTGGGACCTTGTTCAAACGTGTGGAGTAATGTGGCAGCAGCTTCTTGGACAGGTAATCACCTGCATCTGTCATGCAGGCATTTAAAATGGTGTTGGTTCTAATAAGCATTTGGGGCAATATGAATCAATTGTTCATGCTTTGCACAACGTACCAGGTGACAAACCCTATAAAAGTGCTCCTCTGTTTTGCAATGATGTTGTGTCCACTGGGCAGAATTTTTATACAATCCCACTGAGAGCTGCTCGGCACCTGGATGCAGACAGTAGATCCAGCAGATAGCTCATTTGTTTTGGAGGCATTTCTCCTACTGCTTAGGTGGGTATCCAAATCAAGGCTTGCAGGTGATATATATTCACAAATATAATAATATAATAATACATAATATCCACACCATATAACATATAACACATAATATCCACACTATTCCCAGCTTGCTACATGTCCTTATCCCTGGTTTATTTGGTTTTGTGTATGGTTCCTCTAGATTGTAGATTGTAAAGCTTTCACAGCAGGGACTCTCCCTCACCCAGTAAATCTGCAAGGAGGCAGAGCAATGAGATGGAGTGACTTTTGTGTCCTGCTTCTTGATGGCCTGACAGCAGATGCAGTCCTGTGGACTTCAGGTGCAGGATCAGAATTAACAATATTTCCAACTCCTTTAATTTCACAGAGCTACTTAGGGAATAAAGTGCAAGGTGTCTAGTAGCAGAATTAGTTGAAAGACTGAGGTGAGATACTTTGTAGAAATAACCCACACCTCCTACTGTAGCTGGCAAAAGGGAAATCTCCATCAGAGGCTGACATGGAACTGGCAGACTGACTGAGTGTTCTGGGCACCCTCCAGCAGCCTGCTCAGTTGAGTAATTCTGGCACCTAACTCAAAAGCATAAAATGAGATGGTGTGAGCATGTGTGTTCAATGTAATCTCAAGAAAAGTGATCTGAAGTCCATACCAAATTTCTTTCCTGTGGTATGAAGGCTTTTAAGAGGCAATTGAGTTATAGCTGGGCAAAGACTGAGCTATCTGATACTGATATCCTGTCTGAATTTGTATGTGATCAGTGCAGCACCGTCCCAGACTTCAGGGCACATATGCAGTTAGTGTTGGCACCATGTCTCTAGCACAGATGAAAATCAAATTAGCCAGAGTGTAAAGGTTCTGTGGACATCTGAAGAATATCTTAAATTTGTCTAAATTTTTAAACAAAATTTAAGCCTTACAGAAGTTATGTCAAGGTTAATTTGCTTTAGTGCTCTTTTGTCTGCTTGAACCAGTTGCTTATTCTCGTCCATCTGTGCTGTCTTACTACTAGCAGGAGACTGGGTGCTTTTGAGGATCACTCTCCTCCAGGGGCCATTTTTGGGACTGCAGGAACTGAGAAAGACTCTTAATCTGCATTTACTGCAGCATCCCTGCACCTGCAACACTTTTCTTTAATAGACAAATCTTTGCCGGAGAAACTAAGCAATGAACGTTATGCAAGTATCTTCTATAAATTACTGCTAAATTAATAGCAAGCCTCGCCTGCTACTCTCAGTTTATTTCCTTCTCTCTGTGCATGAGCAAATGCCGACACACTTACTAATTGCAAAAATAGCACAGAGCAGTGCAGCATGTCCCTAGAATGAGAGCCACAAGCAACTTGGGCAATGTGGCAGTCAATGAGTGAGATCAGCCTTGTAGTGAGAGGAGAGCATGAAAAGAGCATTCTGGAAGATGCTGGATCAGATGATATGTCTCACTACAGTTTACATATCCATATTTCCCAAAGCAGTCTGCTCTTCAACTTCCCCTTTCAAATTGTTATAAAGGATTTAACTTGAACAAAGAAATACTATATAGATAATGTGAGAGAATAAATTGCTCTAAGTAAGGCATCCAGTGTTGCCCCCGAAATTTCCTCTGGAGTGTTAGATGGTCACTGGCTGGTATCAAAGTCCATCATGTGCTTTGCCTGTTAGAAGAACTCTTGTGAAGGCTGAAGCAGTGCCTTCTGTCTGGCCAAATGACTCTGCCCATCCCCTTAGCCAGACCAGACTCTGTGCCTGTGCACTGAGGCTGTTAATCCTTCCCTAAATTCCAGCAAAATGACGAGTTAGAGGCTTCTCTAACATGAAGAGTGTTTTGATTCAGAAGTATTGAGGTCTCTGTGAGAGGAATATTGTTGGTCTTAAATCATCACATTTCACAGAAGATAATTTATGACATGTTATGTCTTTGGGGAAAAAAAACTGAAAAGGAAAATAATTCCTTAGGGAGAAAGATTATATCTGATAAGTGAAATTAATCATAAGTTGGGGAAAATGTATGGTAAAACATGAAAGTATGTTCTTCTGAAAAAATTCTGTAGGATTTTTAAATTTTTTTTTTTCCCGTATCACCCCTTGCATATTTTCCTGTATAAGGGATTGTTAATGTTTATAAAATGTTGTAATCTAATTGCTTGCTATGTCTTTTCAAGCTATTTCAAGTCATTCATAGAGAGAAAGGTGTTTCTAAACATTGTATATGCAGCAAGTGGAAAACATCTAGTCAGAGATACCAAAGCCAACATAGTAATCTTAAAAATCATGGCAGAAACTTGATTCTAATCATATAAAATGCTGCTTGGATCCCCCCATAAACTAAGCCCCAAGGGTGCAAACTTCACTTTTATGAGATGGTTCCCCAAACATCAGTTTTGTAACTGCATATAATCTAAATGTGCATTTCCATAGATTTTCTGCAGCAATTTTTGTGTGGCTTATTGTATCACACAGATACAATACTAAAAACAACATTTTAGTAAGAAAGTACTCACTGGGCAGCAAAAGAGAAGGAGCTGTGGGAAATCCTATTTATT
The DNA here is from genome assembly GCA_013400855.1 of Buphagus erythrorhynchus. Lineage (NCBI taxonomy): Eukaryota > Metazoa > Chordata > Aves > Passeriformes > Sturnidae > Buphagus > Buphagus erythrorhynchus. The sequence goes on along the minus strand of VZTT01018810.1, from coordinate 1,859 downwards.
TGCTTTTGGTGTTTGCCTTTCTTGCTGTAAATGTTAAAAAAATGCCTCCTGTTTCAGATTGCACAAGTCCTTCATCTCTGTTTTTCAGCTCCATCTGTAGTCAACAGAATACAAAAGGAGCAGAGGTAATGCTCTGGCTGTTGTAATAGCTAAATCAATTTTTGTTATCATTTTTACACTCACATTACACAGGTGCATAAAATTAGGTGCCAGGTTCTCTGCCAGCAGTATTTAGTGATAGGTAGTTGTGGAGCTTTGGGGGCTATCAGGTATGAGGAAGTTGTCCATGGAAAAAGTTATTGAACAAAATGAACCAACAGCAGGAAACACTCTTGCTGCCTCAGGCAAGAAAATGGCTAGGAGTTGAAAGGGACTCTTTTTTTTTGTTTGTTTTTGGGTTTTTTGGTTTTTTTTTTTTTTGGGTTTTTTTTTTTTGGGGGGGGGTTTTTTGGGTTTTTTTTTGTTTGTTTGTTTTTTTTTGGTTTTGGGTTTTTTTTTTTTGGGGGGGGGTTTTTTGGGTTTTTTTTTGTTTGTTTGTTTTTTTTTGGTTTTGGGTTTTTTTTTTTTGGGGGGGGGTTTTTTGGGTTTTTTTTTGTTTGTTTGTTTTTTGTTTGGTTGGTTTTTTTATTTGCTCGTTTTAAGTTAAAATCATGGGGGAACTGCTTTATGGAGCAGCTCAGGATTGTGAGTAATTTAGCTAAAACACCAAACCCCTGTTGCATGAATTAATAATGCTGACCAGTATTAGTGCAGAGCACTAAATGTTGTGTTGATACCTGAACCAGCAGAAGGTGAACACAGGTTATTGTCTCTCTGGTCTGGGATATGCACCTGATATGGGCTTTAAAAGAAAGCCAGTGCTTTGTTTAAAGCAATAAAATTCTTGACTCTGATATGGAAATGAGAGAAGAATGATGACAAGATTTACAAGGCATCAAAAACCTGAGAATTTTTTGTTAACTTTCATAAATTGTCTCATGGGCATTCTGGATGTGCCTGCACTAGACAGAATTTTAAAAAGCATTTCCAATATTTTTGAGACCAAAAGACTCAAAGAAATTTTCCCCTCATCTCACAATTAATTTAAATATAATCACCAAAAAGCCCAAGCCAAAAAAAAAATTTAGCAAAAGGAGATTGAAATCTCTTGCAGAATTGGTTCTGCCAGAAATATATTTGTTGTAATATCCCACTAGTGGCCAGTAAAGGAAATGGAAAGCGAAAATCATGCCAAGATTACATATTCACAGCTCTGCCTACTCTGTTCTCAGCGTCCAGAAGCATAAAGGCCTGAAACAACATCATTTTTAACATTAAAGTAACTCTTGTCATGTGGAACTGGAAGATGCGCTAGATCTAAGATATATATAGATCTTCTGCTACAGAAGGTTGGATTCTGATTATCAAACTTGTAGGGCAGGCAGTAAGAAGTCTCTGCTGCTGATAAAAAGACTGACCCTTAGTGTATTTCTAGTGGTTTATGTTCCTAGTTGTCCCAAATAAGAACAAATAAAGTAGGGAGCAAGCCCTCTGCATTACAGTGCTACAGATGCAATGCACACTTCTTACTTAAAGTGGAAACCAACACATGATTTTTGGCTTGCTAAGGGCTGGGAAAGGCATAGCAAACAGCAGGGTATTCTGAATAGGTCTGAGATTGTCACAAGACCTGGCACCTCCTCCTGCCATGGTCCATCTGGTATGAGAAGGAAAGCTCCTGCAGTGTGAACTTCCAGAGTATAGGTGGTTGAGGCAGTGGTCCTGCTCACCTGTAGATGGGTCAGGAGTTCCTGTAGTAATATCCAAAAGTGGAGTTTGTTTACTCACTGCACCATCAGGGCTCTAAATGAGCTATTACA
>VZTT01018773.1:48453-60779 GCA_013400855.1 Buphagus erythrorhynchus | reverse complement strand
CTCATGAAGATCTCACAGGAGAAAGATTTCCCTGGCAGACAACTGAAGACTCCAGAGGTGAGAAAACATCTCTGTATCTCCTCATCCTCTAGGTTAATGATTCTGTGGTAGCATTGAACCTTAAATAGTTTGAATAGTTTAATGTCAGCATAATGCCAAAAAGATGTGGTGTTTTTTTGTGTTAATTGTAATACATTGTTTTCATTTCCCTCATGCTTCTTGATACATTTTGATGTAGAACACCCAGTATTCTGTGTGCTCTTATCAATGATACACTGAAAAGATCTCTGGATGTCCTTCACAAATTAGCTGGTGTGTGCCAGTGTATGAAGAGCTGAACATGATATGTGGTTTTCTCTGTTCTGCACTGAGGAGTTGAGTCTAAAAGAGCTTTCATGAACTTTACACTTCCATTTCTCTCCAAATCCTTCCATCTTCTGCATTACAAATTGTGGAGTTCCAAAAAATGTAATCTTTTCTTCCTTTTGCTTTAATGTTTTCTAGGTAAAATTAGTTATTCTCAAATAGTCTACAGTAACGGACACCTGCTAGATCCATTCTCAAGTGTAAATATTTTTATGAAGAGTAGATTTTGGTTGGGCAGTCAGATGCAGGTCATTAATTTTCAGCACTGCTGTTTGTTAATGTGGTTGTTACCCAAATGGCAAGAGTGATTTTACCTATCAAATGTCTTACATATCCCAACAGGCTGCTCAGTTTCAGACAGGGATCCTCACCAGTAATTGTACCAGTAGTGTTCACACTCTGTTGCTTTGGTTTCTAAGTTTACCTTCTAAACACCAACAAATTCCTTGTGCTCCTTTCTACAATATTTTTTCTTATCTAGGACCCCTGAAACAAATCTATCTGCATACTCCATACCCCCTGTCCCCTGAGCCTACTTGATCTACTAAGTGTATACTAAGGATACCTAAGCACTGCTTATTTGCTGCCACTACATTTCTTACCTGTCCCTTAGTTTGAGGAGCCTTACTCACCATTGTTACTTACCATATACAAATGTGGCAATACACTTAAAAAAGAATAAAAACAATATGAACAAAAATAGTATCCTAGCATAACAAATTTAGATTCTGTGTGGATGATTGACATCTCACAGAACTCTGTGAGTTCTTGCCTTTGATATGTTTTTAAGGTCCCGGGATGATGTCAAGGCACGTTCTGAAAAGACAACCTTTGTGTGATTCTTCTTTTCCTGATTATTCTCTGTCTCTTTTGCTGCGGCATTCAGTTTTGTGCATTTGATATGCATGGTGCATATTACACTCTCATTTTTAAGACTGTTTATGCTCAGAAGAGAACAGAAGGATGGTGTTGTGGGTCCTTTGGTGAGAATAGTATTAAAAATAATTTATTTTATTTTGCATTCTGTAGCAGACTTCATCCATAAGCTTGGACAAACCACTTATTTTTATGTTTCTCAATTTTCTGTCTGGCAAAATAGAAATTACGCTAATTTATTCCTTCCCCCCACTAATAGGGTGGGACAGTTTACCGATGCTTGTGGTAATTGAATGCTGATTATGAGACTGGAACTATCCAAATACCCAGATGATCTTAAATATGAGATACTGAAGAGACAGTCCCAGCAAAAAAGCACTCCTTTCCCACAACAGTAAGCAGTATTCTGCAGTATTGAGTCAGAGCTTTTGAATTTTAAATTATGAAATGTCTTTATTCAAAACAAGAACCCAAATAATAAACAAACACCCCTCCATCCCTCTCTGCACCCCACTCTGAGGCACATCTACCCCCAAACCCCTTAACCAGATAATTCAGATGTGGCTAGTAAAATCCAAACATTTCCTCATATAAAAAAATTTGGAGAAAGTAAGGTTTAGGCTAAATTTGTCCTGGAGTTAGATCACTGCAGTGATTTTATAATGAAGAGGTGGTAAAGACTAGAATATTTACACTGAATTTTCTCATTTATGGTTTAGCGTGTGGATTCAGTGGACTATAAAAAAGGAGTAATGAAAGTGAGATATTTTTGTATGTGGTTTTGTCCTATTTTTCAGCTGAAGTGGAGTATATTTTTCAACTGAGTGTAATGCTGTTTTCCAGGTAATATGCATCTACTTCTGCAGTGCCACTCTAATAAGTAAGTTTAATAAGAGTTTGCACATTAAAAAAAAGGACTTCAGCATTGTAATCTGGAAAATAAAGAAGCATGCAAGTAATAAATCCATGTATGAAACCAGGATTTTACATGTCAACATTATATCTGTAAGTTTAAATTATTGTGTGTAATAATGTCTTGGGTGCTATTCTAAGCACACACAGAGTGTGTTTCTTTTAATAATAATATATGTGGGAAATATTAACTTTTTTTTTTTTGTTTTTTTTTTTTTTTTTTTAATATATTACCATGAGAACTATTACTGATCCCTATATATACTACAGAGTTTCTTCCCAAAAGAGAATTAACAAGTTTAAATGTAATCTCTCTTCTATTACTAGGACCTATTTATATTGGCACAACCAAATTTATGGCAGAAGAGCAAATAAAAATGTGACTATTAAAAGCATAAAATCTCCATATTGGGAATTCAGACTTGAGTTTTCATAGTGAATCTTGGAAGGAATCCTAAATACAAGTATTTAAAAATTCAGTTTAGATTTATATGCCTACATTCCATCTTACGTTAGCTCAGCTGCAAAATAAAATCAATATTATAATTTTATTGCAGCTAAGCATTTTGGAGACATTTGCGCGGTGTTCTTCTGCAAGTGCACTTAGAAGAGGCTGCAGATAAATTCACTTAATGATGACTGCAGTGCAAAATCAAAAAGTTTTTTGTTTACCTTGCAGAGCACACTTGCTCCATGCAGCATATAGCATGAAAATTATGACATTCTTTTCTTTGCTGTGCTGTTCAATACATTCCTATGTATTCATATGGAATGCTGTGGTTATCTGGGGTTTTTTTTTTGTTTGTTTGTTTATCTGTAGCTTCCTACACCAAGGAAAGATCTATTAAAAATTCAGGACTTTGTTGTGAGAGACCTCGTGTTATCCTTTTTCAAAGCAGTCTCCCTGTAGTGGTGATTTGCCATTATATTGGGTGACACTAGCAGATTTTGGTCAACCAGTTTTATTTGCTTATAAGAATATTTTCCGAAATAGAATAAAATAGCTCTGATCATGATCCTTGGGAACACACACCTTTCACAGGTTAATAAATACTTCAAGTAATACTGTTTTGGTTCCACTATTTTTATTCTGTTCATGCTTTCCCTTTTCAGTTCTGCTGTCCTGAGAAATAAGGCTCCATTTTCCTTATTTGGAATTTCAATTGCCATTTTTATTCCTAAAAAAAATTAAAATGGAAAGGACTGTCCATGCTTACTTGTGATAATGTGCTGTTCTCTGGAAGCAAATTCTGGTAGAGTAGGAATAAGAAAAAATTGGGGAAAATTACTCAGGAAATTATTCTGGAGGTGTCATCAGTCTCAACTTTTGTGTACATTTTAGAGAACTTAATTGCACCAGTGACTGTGAAGCCTAGACTGTTCTGATGACAAGAGAGGACACTTGCTTGGGGTGTAATATTTTTGTTGTTTTTGGAAAGATGATACTCTTGGTGATGGAAGTGAGCAGGGTTTCCTCCAAAATCTGATAAGTGTTTACTTTATCTGTTGTGTGCAGGACATGCTTAATGATTAATGACACTTACAAGTGTTGTTTTTAGGAGCTCCAGTTCAATGTACGTGACCTACCAGTTACATGTGCAAACTTCAGAGTTTAACTTCTGCTTCTGAGTGCATAGGACAATGCTGTGGAAGAAACAAAAGTGATGGAAAATCCTTAATCTTTAAAATTCTATAGCTGAGAGCGGTGTTCCACAAAGGGAGGTGACGAAAGCTCCAATGCTCTGAGAGCACAGCTAGCTACAGGAGAACAGAACAATATCCAGGGAATTTAAGACTTGCTATTTGTGTGGTAAAGGATGACAAACTAAGCAAAAATGAGTCCAAGAATTGTAGATGTCTCCCAGAAATCTGGTTATTGCCATTTGTGGTCCTAGCGCCATAAATATCATTTATTCCTAGTGGAATAAATACTGGTTTTGCCCGTACTTACTGAGCTTGTGGAAATTTCTGCCTCTGTGGGTTTTGGTGGGAGGGGACTGGGTTGAATTTATTGACCTTCTTTTTAAAATATATCTGCTTTTCCTAACTTTATGATGTTTATTTTAAACTGGGCTAAAGCACAGAGATTCTGAGGGTCTCAACTTCTGGCAGCCTGTGCTTACATTTGCCCCTCATGGCTGTGGAAAAAGGTTTGCCTGAGCATTAGTCTCAATGCAGTGGTGTTTGCTGAAGTCTGTAGTTGAGTTGTGAACTGCCCCATTGTCTTCAGTTATGATACAACTACATTGTAAGATCTGCTGTGTAGAAGAAGAGTCCCTGTTGGAGAAGCAAGCCTGTCAGTTTTGAAGATTTTTTCCCTCAGTCTTTACAATGCACACTATGAGCTTTTAACTTTTAATGTGAGAATGAGACTCCAAAGCACTGCATTTGCAGCTTTCAGGAAGGTTAGGTTAGGATGCTTGTGGTATTTCAGGGGGCCAAAAAATGTTCCTTGATCCACTGTTGAGCAAAAAGCATCCCTGTACCCTTCCACCACCCCTGCTTGAAGTCTGGGAGTTCATTGTGCACTGGCTTTACAGATTCAGTTACATCCTTCCACCCTTCAGAAAGTTTGCTGTACTGAGTTCGGATTTAAAATACATGTTACCAATTTGTGTCACAGTTCAGAGTCTCTTAATATTCACAAGTGAAAATCTATTATATAGCAGCACAGGCTTGATTGCTTTCATGTCTGAGCTCTTCGAAACTAAAATTCTAGGACAGCCACAAGTATCACATTCTAATGAGATGTTTCCAGTCTAGGAGTATATAATAGCCTTTTAAAACGCACTCTTTACTATAAAAAATTATCTGCTACTTTTGAACTAATGGCTATGGGTTTAATTCACCTTCTCTATACAGTCTGAGTTTGATTGAAGACGAGTCAAATTCTCACACATTACTAAATCTGTGCATTAGAATATTGTAATTGGGGCGATTCACACTAATGTGTCTTTCTTTTATATCACCATACCAATTGAAAATGCTGAAAAAGTAAACAATTTAATTTAAAAAATTTTTAGGAAAAAATAGTGGTAGCAAAATTAATTCCTGAAGCAGATTCAGTGATATTTCATCCAGTGTTTGGTTTATTTTAGGGACATAAATTTTACTGGAATGGAACAGTATTTTGTTCTGGTAGATATGGCTAAGAATATTTTTGCAGTATCAGCCATTTCATTCTAGAAAGAATGTTTTTTATATTTCTTAAAATATGAAGAAATTGATGTGGAGAAGGGGGCACCTGTTGGACATTTCTGTAAAATACTGATGCCAAGGGCAATTTCGTAGTAATTGCATATTCTCTGACTTCTGATATGAGCATTATGACAGTTGTCTAGCCCCTGTATTTTATTTCTGATAGTGATCAGTATGCTAGGAAAAATGTTTGCATTTTTTTCAAAGTTTTTCAGCTATGTTGGCTGTAAGATAATTATGCATATGAGTGAGTATTTTCCTCAAGTCATAATATTTGATCAGAGAGGGAGGTGATCACCAGTGTATTTCTCTAAACATTTTCCAGATGGAATGTGCTCAATATTCAAACAGTAATTGTATCTGGAAGTGCAGATATCAAAATAGAGAACATAAAATATGATTGACCTGAACTTTTATCCGGAATTACAAGGGTACAGGGGGAAGGAAACACATTAATGCATTAAACTCTTGATAGCATATATGGAAGGTAGGTTAGATATGCTGTTCCAACTGTACCTGACAGAGGTTAATGGGGTTATTTCATCTAATTGTGGTATTGGCATATCTGTATGTGTGGCTACACTCCAACCTGCATCTCTCTGTTTTTTAAAATGCTACTAAGTGCATGAACTAACCCAGGTGGTACTGAAGAATTAGTGGCTGCATACAGGTTTAGGCTGGAAGGCTGGAGGAGTTTTCCTGTGCTTGAGAGCTGGAAGCAGGGACTTAATGTCTGACTCAGCTTCAACATGGAATAGCATTCACATGGTCTATTCACAGCAACAATACTGCTGAAATAATTAGGCAGCTCTAGTCTAGTCATATGAAAGAAGACCATATACAGGCAGGATTAAAGTTATTGGCTGTCATATTAGTTCTTAAAGTCAACCCTTTTAATTATGACTTTCAGGTAAGAGGAAATGGGTAGAACTCTGGTGTTTCAGCAACACAGTTCCTCTGCTTGCTTATGCTTATTTAAAAAAAAAATTAATTTTGTTCATAAGATATTATATGCTGTTTTGACTGAGAAGAAATGTGTTTTTGAACACTGTGGCCCATTATTGAGCCAGTTGGCATCTTTTGCGTTTAGACTATTGATGTTGAGCTGACAACCCCCAATTTTTTTACATAGTCCCTTAGCAAACACATAATGGTATGATGTTTTAAGGATGAAATTCATTTTATTTACATGTTGTATTGGAATGCACAAAAGGACATCTTAAAGCTGAATTAAAGTGCTTATTTTTTGGAGATAGGTAAATCCTGGCCTCAGAGATACTGGTCTATGTAAGATGGATGGCACTTTCCTTTGAAAATAAGTTCTTCATCCTTGTTTCTCCTCTCCATTTTTTTTCTTCAGAAACTGGGCTACTCTTCACTGCAGAGGTATAAGGTGCTTGCATCTGTCTCAATAATCACAGCTCTTGTTAATCAACACTCACAAAAAAAACAAACAAACAAAAAAACCAAAACAAAACAAAAAAAAAAAACCAGTCTGAAAAGACATAGAAAGTGAAGTTTCTTTCAGCTATCACAAGAAAAAAAATCTTTAAATATTTTTAGTGCTTATGAACTGCAGGGAGTAAGGTGCAATGCACTGAAGGACAGTTTAGGAAGTCTACTAAGAAAGCATGGAGAATAAACTAAAAATCTTATGTTTTTATTTCCCATAAATATGCTCATAAGTCAGAGTGATCTTGTAGGAAAAGAAAGGAATGGAAATAAATTCCAGAACACAAATTTGGGTTGATAATCTGCATAAGTCTTTATATTAATACTTAATAAATACTCAAGAAAAGGAAAGTGACTCCATGTTTATCTCTCAAGTTTGTTTATGCTTTTCATAATTATGGTGCTTTTGAAGTTACTTAATTCTGAGCATGCATACTACACAAGAGTGACTTGCTAATTTTGAGTTGTTGGAATGCAAAACATAATTGCAGGTGAAACTTGTGAAATTTGATTTAAAGTGGACAATTGAGCATTTTGGAACTAACTCTTTATTATCTTTACACATGTGAATGTTCTTTTTGTCTTCAAGGCCCACATGATAGAAATCACAGATGTAGTCAAGGCTTCTGTGCCCTTGCCAAATGAAATCTCTGGCTATTTCTGTAGCTTAAAAAATATTTTAAAAAATATTCCAATATTTTTTTTGTTACTTTGTAATTTCTGTGTTTACTGAAAAACAAATTCTTTATAAATTGCCATCTAAGGAATATATAAATATATTCAGGAAATCCCTTTTCGTATATTAAGCTTTTGCTCCTTCTTCCTATTATTTCTGATAGCTACAGTGAGCATCTGTACTCCCCTACAGAGCCAATTTTTAAAGCATTCCTGGATATCCTGACCTCTGCAAAGGACTTATGCCTTTGATAGCTGTCCCGGTTTAGGGCAAATTTGGGAGGAAACCTCTGAATGGGGTCCCTCTAGGAAAGAGATTCAAGCAGTCCCTCCCCCAATCGGCTCGGGGAAAAAAAAAGTATTTTCCTCAGAGAGAAGTGGGAGAAAAAAAAAAACAAACTGTTTATTCAACAGGCAATACACCTCCCAGCACAAAAGTGAACAATACCAAGCAGCAAAACCTCTCGCTGTTCTGAAGAGATGACAGATTTAGAAGAGTTCTTTCCGTGGTTGCCCGGCTCACTCAGGTGCTCTCAGTCCCTCCGGTGCTGGGAAATGGCGCGGCCCAGGCCAGGCCTGGTGGGCCACAGGTGTGAGCTCCCGGTGCTCTTCTGGATGTTTCAGTCCAGAGCAGGTTCAAACAGTTCCAGAAAAAAGGAAAAAAGGGGAAAAACAGTCCAGGGAGCTTCTCTGCCTCGGCTAGCCAGGAAAAAAAAAATCTAACCAGAAACAAGAAAGAGAGCTCTCTCTCACTGTCCACCACAGACAACACAGTCTGTGAGCAGGAATGCAGGGGAGTCAGTGCAGTCTCTGATAACAAACTCTGCACTTCTTTCTCTCGCTTCACTCCTGGAACCAGTCTTAAAGTTGCAGAATTTAATATTCAACACCAACAGAACAGACGATTTGGGGATACAGGCATCATACAGTCACCCCAAGACAATAGCCTATGGCAATACTAGGAATTAGCACTATTTAAGTAATCGGAAACCACTCTCCTCACTCCTTGTTTCCATCCACTCTGAGTCCAGGCATATGTTCTTGAAAATCAAATTAATGAAAATAAAATCATAGTCACCAAAATTATGTAGAAGGTTGTAACTTTAAATGACTGTGCATTGGAATTTCTCTCTTATCGTAAGGGTTAAAGAACTTAGTGGAGGAAGAGGAGAAACGGGGAGATACATTTAGTTAATTTGGTCTGTGATCCCTAAACAATCCATACTACCTATGCCAGATGTAAAAGCAGCTCTGTACTTTCTCATCTGCATACAGGCTAGGTAGTCTCAGTTTTTATTACAAAGGGGTTTATTTCAATGGAGAAATGAAGCAGGGGGTTGGCAGATAAGGGCAGTTAAGCCCTTGGAGAATTACAGCAAACTTGTAGAATATGAGCAGTGATCACGATAAGCTTTGCCTTCTTTGTTACTGATAAAGCCTGAGAAAATATGATGTGGCCTGGCCTATGGTCTCCTTTCATGCTTTCCTGGAATCATCGATCCCTGCAGAAAGCCTGGTCTGCAGGTGTACTACTGAGATTTCCTTCTGCTTACCTTTGGAAACAAGGACATGCTGCTTCCAGTGACATAATCTATGGCATACATTTTGCATTCAAGTGTACACATGTAAGCACTTGGCTTTTTTTTTTAAGTGTTGCTTCTTGTTTTGGGACTTGCAGGAGATTTCTTCATTTCAAAGCTCTCTGTGTAGTAGGCAAATTTAAGTGACTGATAAAAACATCTCATGGGTTGATCCTTATGAAAAAGGGAAATTCACGCAACCAGCTTTTGACTTTCCATAGTAGTCTCAGAAACATTATAGCTGATATCAGTTACTTCCTCTACCATGTCAGGATCAGACATGCTGCAACTGTCCTGTGCAATGAGGCATTACTGTCACTTACGTGGTTATGGTAGGATCAGCATATTTCTAAAAAATCTAAATTTCAAGCTCCAAGAAAAATTTAAAAAGCTAAGCTTCTTCTCTTTGCACCTCCCCTATACAGAAAGGAACTTTTTGTTCTGATTGTGGAATGGAAAAAATCCCCAAGATTGCATTTGTGTAGGGGCAACTTGATCTAGTGTTTTGTTTTTGAAAAATGGATGAATCTTTTGAGGGGATGTGCTTGGGTAATGGTAGTATGGAAGATTAAGCATGTTGGTATATAAGTTGGCCCAAGCAACTAAGAAAAGGAAGTGCTGGCATGAGTTTTACAAAAAGATGTTCAATAGAAGTGCATTGCACAAGCTTAGGGCTGTTACAAAGACATTTAACACACTCTCTAGAATTATATATGTATATATCCTATTGTGTTAACAGTATTTTTTCAGTTTGAAAATGGTGATGGCTATAGTCAGTTGCTGTTATTTTTAGGTTCAGACCAACATTTGTTACATGATCTAAGCAATTTTTTATAGTTGATTGTGTGTCTTTGCAGTCTTTCTTTTTCAAAATAGCACTGGTAAGTTGTCTTCATAGATAATATGTTTGTATTCTACTTCAGCTAGTCCACCTGCTTTAAATGCCCAATGAAATACATGTGCAAATGTTACCAATTATAGAAATAGGATAAAATTATATCTCAAACCACTTTGTGCATTAAGGTAGGAATCATTTGGTAATGTCAGAAGAATAAGAGACATTAATATCTAATTCAGTTTGCATCAATTGTCCTTTAATGTACCTTTATTTATTTAATTCTAAACAGGTATGCTTATGTATACGCATGTTCTATAAATATTTTTGTGATGTCTGCCAGCCACACTGCTACCAGAATCAGATAATGTGGCTATGGGGAAACTTCAGATAATGGGCAAAGTCATGTAGTTTTTAGTTACATGAATGAAATTTTATACAATTTTAGAAGTTTTCCTGGTTTCTCATGAGCTTACTGTAATTGGATTTGTGATAGCTGAAATAAATAATAATAATAAATATCCCTTTTCTCTAAATTACCCAGGGATTAGAAGGTGATGTTTTTGATGTGCCATTGAAATTTCTAGCTGCAAAGAATTACAAGAATTCAATTAAATAATTAAATCTGTTATTTTTGCATGACGAAGTTAGGTTGGGTTCAACACTAAAGGAATGTGGAATGTATATTTTTTTGTATTTGGAAATAAAGACAAATTTCTCTGGTGGTTTGAAGCTACTCAGAGACTTGAAATGTAGGGAAGGATACAAGGGCTGGGATTAATGGACAGGCCAGAAATGAAGTACTCAGAAATGAATGGTGAATTCAATTAACTGCATCAACATGACCACCGTGTATGTAAATATGCAATCAAGACTTGGAGAACAACAGAAGTATGGTGGAAATAAAAAGTTAATTAGAAAATGCAATTTTCAGAAATTGATGAAAATTTTGTGGGTTTTTTTAATGACTTTGCCTCAAAATAGTTTTGTCATTTATTGCTGCAATCTGAGAAGGATTTTGGAAATTTTGAAAATTTGAAAATTTTCTTTTTTATCTCAATTCTTCTTTTGTGCTCCCTCTGCATGTTCACAAACCTAGGTAAGTTTTCTTTTTAAACTACAACCTTTAAACCAGCTAAATACAGTTAAATATTTTGAAGAGTGGGCCAGAGACTTGGGAGGAGGGGAAACCAAGGTCTTACTCAGAAACGTGAAAGCATTATGATTGCTTGAATAACTAACCTGCTGTTGCTCATGATTATTTATGCTATGGAGCTGGAGTAAAAGTGAAGTTTTAGGAGAAGTATCACAAACCCCATCCATTGTTTATCAGTGGCAAACTAGATTGGGTGAAATTAGGTTGAAAAAAAATGTGCTTTAAACCTCTTAAAAACTAACAGAATCAAGTACTAACCTTGGCAGGAATGCTCCTGGTAGTGCAGTGGGACAGATCCACAGCAGTCAGTGTGGTGTGGAGCACACAAAGGAAACAGGTCTTTGTACCTTCTTGAGGGTAGGTCTTGTGATTTGAGCCATTACCTTGAACTGGTAATCAGGTCTGGTAATATCTCATGTGGTCTGTGTCTGTGAAAGCTGTCTGTAACAGTGCATATCAAGAACTGAAGAACAATCTCTTGGTTTATTCCATTTATAGTAGTTAGTGACAAGCCAGCTGTGGAATTTGCAAGCTATATCAACTAGCCCATACAGAGAGGGATAACCCGGAGGATATTCCAAGAGAGCAGTCACCGTTGTAATACAGTGACACTGTGATTTATTAAATATCTGACAAATGTGCCACTGAAGAAGTCTGTTCTTTGTATCTGTCTTTTGTGCTTACTTGTGTTGTCCTGGTGACATCCTATCCCTCTACCTCCTGAAATACTTCTGTGCCATGTTGGAAATGAATGGAAGACACCTCTTTCTTTCCAAGAAGGAGAAAAACAAGCTATGAATGAGAACTAGGGAGAGACTGGATAAGTGAGTCACTGTGCTTTGTCACAGTTGCACTCATTTTATCACACCTGACACAAGCTGAGCAGTACTTAAGAGTTCAAAGGAGAAAAGCAGTCCTTACTCTGGTATCATTTAGTTTCAGTTCCAGAGCTGCTATAATATTAGAATGCTTCTCAGGCATGACCTTTTTTTGTTTGTTTTTGCTTTCAAAGAAAATATCCAAATGGTTCTGTTTAAGCAAGAAGCTGCTTTTCTTTAACCCCAAGCATTTTTAACAAGTCTGTGAAATAACTGTGGCACTTACTTAAGATCTTAATTTCACTTTTAAGAGGTATACTCCTATTTTATTATACTTTTTTCCCATGTTACATGCTTTTCCAGGAAAGCCTGTGTTTTGCCAAAAAATAATTACCTGGCCAAATTTTCTGAATATATATATATAAATAAATATATTTTTTTCTTTTTTAAGTATATAA
>VZTT01018773.1:34160-48419 GCA_013400855.1 Buphagus erythrorhynchus | reverse complement strand
TTTTTTCTTTTTTAAGTATATAAAAGCACCCTGACTTTGCTGTCTCTGGCCTGAATTTACTCATAGTATCAAACTCATGCTTTCTTTTGTGGAACTTTGCTGCTGCACTTTCTTCTGCTTTGTTTCTGTATCACATCTGAACTGCATACAAGCCTTTCACAACAGTAGGTGAAATGAAATAGACAAAGCCCTAACCACAGAGTACAGTCACAAAACAGCAGTGCTCCCCTTGTCTCTAATACTCAACCAAGCCCCAGATCCTTTCTGGACTGATAAGGCCACCTGTTGGTGAATGGGAAAAAGATGAGGTAGTGTTTTTTTTTGTTTTGTTTTGTTTTTTTTTTTTTTTTTCTCAATTTTACACTTGAAACTTGCATGAAAAAAAAGAAATAAACAGGAGCTCTTTGTGCAGTACTGGTCCCCTATATGTAAATGGTGATACCACTTCCTCTGTAAAATACTGTAGAGTTGTATTAGTGAAAGTGTTAAGATCAAATTTTTATTACAAGTCTGATGCCTAAGGTGTCTTCAGTTAAATAGAATAACTGATTATTTTTTCCTTGCAATCTACCGTTGTTGAAACTTTAATGACATTTATATTATTATTCCTGTAGCCTGTGTAGAGATTCAGTAAGGCTTGAAAAATATAGTCAATACTATTTGTCAATAGTTCTGTTTGTTGAAAGTATACATTTGAACACTGAATAGGGCTGCTTTTCCATTGCTAAACAGACACAGCTGTCTTTAAAATGCTAGCTGAATTTGGATGGAGCTTGAGGTGTAATGTAATGAGTTACACCATGCCTTCAATACTGCAAGGAGAAGTTAAAACAGCTGCAGAAGTATACAGGCACATACACAGGAGGTCAAATCCATGGACATTATAAGCCATTGTTACAAGCAGGCCTGTGGAAGCAGTTTGCTCTCTTTAATCGTACATAGAACAAGCACAGACTCCACAAGACATGGTTTAGAAAGAGCTAGAAAAAGGGAGAATCATCTGCCTCCCTAATTGTGTTTCTCCTCCTTCCCACTGCCCAAGTGGGACTGGGGACTGAATGGGGAGCCGCTGAGAGCTGCTGGTCTTCCAGCGATGTGCTGAGCCGTGTTTGTGTGAGGCTACAGTGAGCGCACAGGGTGGGATCTGCTTGGAAGGAGCCTTGTCTAGCTTTAATTTAGGCTATGCTTTCCTCTCTGTCACACCTTATGAAACCCCGATTTTAGCACTTAGGTTATGGAAGGATTTAGAAACCCAAGCCTGTGTACCTTTGCCCAATTTTCTTTTCCCGACAACTTTATTGCTCTGGTAACACATACAGCAAATTCACGCCTGGGAGGCCAGGCGTGTGTGTGCAGCAGTAAGGTGCGTGCTAAGAGCTGGCAACAAAGCTAGCTTTATGATGGGGCCTTGGAAGTGGGAAGAGATCTTTGTTTGCATGATGTATCTTACAGTCCTGCTTTCTAATTGGTACTAATTGAAGGAGAATGTAATTTACAGGCTTTCAGCAGCCCTAAGTTCATTAAGTTTTGCTTGTTACATTGTTCATCCTACTGTCTGCCCGTCTCTTGTTAGGGATGGTCAGTACTCAGAGCTTGCCTCTCCATTGATGTGTATGCATTAGCATCTCCTACAGGCACCAAAGGCTTGTCAGTCACTGTGACCTCCACAGCCCTCTAACAAGCCCAGCAAACAGGCATTGAGGTCCGCACTGGGTTGTGGGTTTTTTTTTTATTTTTTAGTTAGGCTTTCTGGAGTGAGTTTCTCTAATTATTCGAAAGTGTATGCAAACACTGAAGGAGAATTAGGAGCATCAAGTGGGGCCTCTACTTTTATTAGAAGACTCTTGCTCTTCTAAATATATGTCAAACATATTCTTTACACTTTAGACAGTCAACCTTTCATCTCTGTCGTAGCAGAAATTCCACTCTGAGATACGCCAATTTGCTATTTGCAGCACTCTAAAGTAGAGGGGAAATGTCATTTGCAGTGCCCTCATTAAAAATTCCTTTATCCAGATTGTATACTTCTTTTGCATTCTGGTTTGTTTCATTTTTTAATTATATAAAACCACCCATCTAGACCCTTTCTTCCAAAAAGCCCCAAACAAAAACCACCCACAAAAAAGCCTTTAAGACAATTTAGCCGTAGATGAGTCTTTCCCAGGATTAAATTCAGCATGAAGTGTCCCTGGCCTCATTTACTAAGATAAATGACACATAAGTTCCCCACCGTCTTCAGTCTTCCTTCAACCCTTACTCCACTCTTGAACTTAAAAAGCTTTTTCCCACAACTCAGTTACTGCTATTAAATAAATGTCTTTTATGCAAGACAGGATGTTATAAGGGAAGTGGGAGATACAACAGGGCAAGGCTTGTGTGAAGAAATGTTGCCTCTCTTTCCAAATCGACATTCCTCTTTTCCCTCTTTGGTTGGCCACTGGGATACAGTAAGATGCTTGAGCCAGCTCTGGCTGCAGAAAAGGAGAGATCCTTGTCCGTCTGGATTGGTCTGCTCAGACATTCTGCAGTTTGAGCAAGTGCAGGTTTCTCTGTGGGATACTTTGCTAGCAGAAATAGTAGTGTCATGTTGTCTTTCCACTATGTTATCAATGCTAGATTTCTTACAGCATGAGGAAATCTGCGCTGCCTTGTTTTCTCTTTAGTTGAGTTGAGAAAGGAAAGTGAAAGGAGAGTGAAAATGTACTCTCTGGTCAAAATTGGGCAAATATGAAATTAGATAGTGTGCGGCTGTCTCCACCACACATATTTTTGCAAGTGTGTGCAAGCTTACAGCTGCTATAGGAAGAGGGGAGCTGTTTGAAGAACCTGCTATGTGCTTTGAGGGTGCTGTATTTTCAAGTTATGGTGAGGCTGACAGTGGGGAGGAGACTTGCACCAACCTGGGGAAATGGACTCTTCAAAGCATGCTATTGTTTGTGGAGGAGATGTGCTTGTAGAATAACAATAGCCCTTGCTACTTCTTTGAGTTTACCAATCGAGACATATATGCCGCAGGATTTGTTAATTTTTTATGCTCTTTCCCTGACATTTTCCATAAAAATACTGACTTCAGAGCAACTGTGAGCTATTCCAAATTGTTCAGTGCCTGACATTTTCTCTCAAAGGAGAAAATGATATCAGCTCCCCAAACCAGTATGTAATTTGAATAACTCTTGCTTTCAGTCTCCTCCCAGAACATAGTTGTTTTATCCCCAGTACTTCCTTCAATTGTTTTCGGTTTATTTTGTTTTATAGTAAGTAATGTACAAATTTTTCTACCAGCTTCTGTTAGACATCTAAGCCAGGTTTGTGTTTTTAAAACACTCTTTTGTGGGATTCCTTTTGTTTTGTCAGAACAGTCTCTTTATGGCCTTTAAAAAAAATACGTAATTTTAATACTTATTTGTGAACTTTATGATTTTCCTAACTGAGGTAATTTTTTTCATTTAAAATAAATAGTTAAAAAGGCAGTAGCAGCCATATAAGGGGAAAAGTAACAAAATTTTAAGCCGGTGTAAAAACTTTTTTAAAAAAACTTTAAAAAAAAAAAGTTCTCAACATTAAAAGGCAGTCAGTCACTTGGGATACATCATGTTCAATAAACAGCTTTGAAGAATTTTTAGGAGATGTAACTTTTTATTTAATTTCTTAGAGCAAAGCGTTTGTTTTGCTATCAAGGTAAGAGAACCATTTGTGTTAGTTCTCTAAGCTCTGAAGGCACTCATGTTCTTGGGCAAATTAATTTAGGTCTTCACATGTGAATAGTCATTCCTCTGTACTTTTGCTTTGTACACAGCTGAGTGAAAAATTGAAGCTTTGTAAATTAATTCAGTTTGCAGTACTGGTATGCACTTCCCTCTGCTTACCCTGGGAATAGCAAGGATAAAAGAGGGAGGAGAAATAATTATGGGCAAAACAGTAACCTTTTCTTCTTCTTCCAGACATTCTCATAGACAAAAAAACCCCACACAAATTACTCCTTGCCTATCACGTACATGGACATTTGTTAAGATGGATCTTTGTGGATTCCTAGGAGGGGACTCCAATTTGTATTTAGTCTAAAGCACTCGGCGGCTGGGGGCTGGGGGAGGGGCATGCCAGAAGCCCTGTGCAATGGTCCTCCTTTGTTTAGGTCTGGAAGGACTGTTAAGGTCTCAACAGGGGAATGTTTTCAAACAGCTTCGGGGAAATCAGAAGGACCATTATTTTCTTTAATGATGCAGCAAAACATACAGCTTAAACTAAGAAATTAGGACCAGAGCATCCAGTGATGCTGGATGGAAAAAGCTTTTTTTATTTTTTTTTTTCCTTGTTTTGTTGATTAGTTTGATCCATGCAATGTGAGAAGTGTTATTTTCTTTCCTCCCTCCTTGGTACTGGCAGTTTTTTATGTTTGCTGCAGATGTTCAGGAAACTAATTCCAAAGCCTGCACCTGTGTGACACTGACCTAGGTTACCTTGCCACATCCTGCTTTTATGCTGCTGCACAGATCAATTTGCGGTTTATTCTTCATCCCTCTCTCCTTTGTCCACAAAACCATTCATCAGCTCCCTCCTGCCTCCCCACATGCCCTGGGAGAGGGAGGGAGAGCTCGTCTCTGTGTCTCAAGGCTGCCTTGGCAGGGGAACGGAGGCCAAACTTCTGTCGGGTCAAGGTGCCCTTCCATTAAGACAGTGTTCACATTTTCATCATGAGACCCTATTTGAGGGATTTATAAGTTGACTGCACAGACTCGCTGCAAGCTGAACTTGTCATACATAGTTTCATCTGGTGTGGTAGTTACTGTTTTCTCCCACATTATCAGCCAAACCTTATGCATAGGCTCTGCGTCCTCTCCACACGTTCCTCCAGGAGATGGAGACGGTGGCTTTGTTGGAGAGCATTTTTGTTTTTGCTGTGTTTTTGTTTTTAGCCATCCGGGGTGGGGGGGCGGGACGGGGGGGATGTGTCTCAGTTGTGCTAATGCCTTCAGCTAAGATTGTGTTTTGGCAGGCTCTCACAGGTTTTCTGAAGCCTGAAGTCAGGCTGCTGCTGCCAGCTTCCTACTTCTGTTTTTATATTGCTTATAACTAGGGCCCAAATTACCTTTATTTTACGTTGACGTCAGGATAATAAAGAACAAGAAGCAAAGGCTGTGCTCGCTGCTTGCAGCGCGGAGCTGTCGGTGTGCCAGGGCGGGCGGCCCCGGCGCGGGGCCCTCACGGAGGGGCCCTCAGCTCCCTCCCCGATGGGGACATCGGCCCCGCCGGGGACACAGGGGTCCCCCAGACGCCGCAGAGACACTTCGCACTCTGCATCTTGGTACGGAGCAGCCTGGGTTTGTGCCACGCTAAGGAACCGACCTCGGGGCCAGAGGCAGGGAGGGACAGGGTAGTTTAGAAGGACCTCTGTTCTGCTGCGGCCTTTTTGGGTCCTGGCACCTGTGACACCTCAGGGAATGCAAATAGGGAGAGATTGACATTGCTTAAGAAATGCTTCCCACAACTAAGGAAGCAAAACAAGATTGGTGTCTCATTAGGCAATCCCTTATCTTCCTAATTGCCAGCTATCTCATGGATTTAGCGCTTTAAGAATGGACAAAGGGGAACCTCTGCACCCTTAGCATGAGAATGGCCTTTCGAACTTGCCAGAAGCTGCAGTGTGTTGCTAGCAGACCCACCTACCAGGAACTTAATACAAGGCTGGTGATAATTGTTTTACTTTAGATTGGAAAATTTTCTATTATCAGCTGCTCAGTGGAGAACCTCAGGTTAAGCAGTCTCCTTATCATAGGCTATGAAGTCAAGCCATACTTCCCAGAGAAAAGGCCAGTTTCTTTAATTACTTTCTCAAATGGAAGGCTTGTCAATAAGTCATTTTGTGCAATTTTTCTGGCTTCTGTATATTGGCACATGCTTTAGTCAAAGAGTAAAATCTATTTTTAATGGTTACATAGGCTTGCTAACCCTCACATATTTACGAAGTTGAAAGAAGGAAAATTATTCAACGCCAGATTTAGTAAATACCACATAGCACACTTTAATTTTCTTTTTTGACTTGGGAACAAAAAAATCACAGAAGTTATGGAAAAATCCACCTAAGAGTCACTTATGAAATAGCTTTATCATCTAGATTTTGTAATCTGAGACGATGGATGTTAGGTTTTGCATTTACAAATTACACTTTCCCTAAATGGATTTAGTACATGATCTGCAATTTATACACAGTTCATCTCAGGCTTGTCTGTGTAGTCTTGAGATTATTACTTTATTACTTTTTTTTCTTTTCAAATAAGTGGTAAGACTTAGAGCTTGGTCTTTTTACTATGTTCCATTAAATTTACATGATAGCGCTGGTGGTACAGACAGATATCAGCTTGCAGGGTCTTCTCCAACTGTAGGTATTCACCAGTTTTGTCCGTATAAAACGAATTTAGCTCTAAAACCAGAATATGCTAATTAAAACAAACAATGCTAATTAAAAAATACATATATGATAGATGTAGAAAATCTTCTACAAGAATGAATATAGTTCCAAATCTGAAATGTATATATTTCAAGAAAAGTATACTTCTCAGCTTTATTTTCTATTCTTCTAGAATATATCTGTCTTATTTTGAAAAAATTACCATAACATTCCTACAGGGTCTCTTTCCTGGTTCCTTTTCACAGTCTTTGTCACGGGCTGTTAACATCGTGGTAAATCAATAAATTTTTTGAAATGCATAGAAAACTTTTTGCTTTTACACAGAAGGGTGTGTTACCCAAAGCTGCAACTGTATATAACCATGTGTTGTTTGTAATAGACGTGCAAGGTAACCCATCCTGGCCACCAGTGAAGCTGTGGGGTGAGGGACAACAGTAGTTGTTGCCCATCCGGTAACTTCTTCTGGAAGCATCTCCTTTTCAGTAGTTCACTAGGTGAGCTCTAGTGTGCCTCTAGTATTCATGAAGAATCACAGGCTCTGTGAGGGATTTTGCATGGATCTCACCTTTTCTCTCACAGTATTTGAGCATTTCCCAGACTTTAAACGGATAAACTTTTATTAACAGTGAAATCATAGCGCTTTCATCTCAACTGCTTTTAAATACCTGCAGAGACTTTTTTTTTTTTTTTAAGAAGAACTTACTAGATAGCAAGAACTCTGGTACTAGGTACCTCTTCTGATTTGATTTTAAGAATATTTCTGACATTGGGAAATATTTAGGCCAAAGCCAATATTTATTATATAACTAAACTCAAGAAGAATGTAGCTGTGATCCTGGCAAAGGTTAAAAAAAAAGCTTGTGTAGGTTGCTTTAAAAAAAAATCCATAGTTGTAGTGATTTGCAGTGCAAGTATATGGCAACTACATATAGTAGATTGTAATTATGCAGGAGTTTCTGGTCTGTAGAAACAGAAGTTCTGACTTAAAGCTTTACGTGCAGCAATGGTAACTGAGAAGGAACTTTTCATGGCAATCACTCAGTGCTAAAAAAGGGATTAACCAGGTGAGTGCACAAATGGTGCTGTGAACTTTAAGGCTGTGATGTATGACCCAGCCTAATTCTTCCTTAAAACACAGCTCCATGGTATGAAGGGTTTTGGCAGATCTTCTGGTTTTAGTCCTAGTTTCTTCCTTCTTGGCTGACTGCTGATATCTCCCTGTAGTTAGGCATTTGTGATTCTCTGTTCTGATAACAGGTTGGAATGGATCAGGGGCTTGATCAAGGTCAAAACCAACTCTGCCATGGTCCACCTGGTGTTTCTTTAACCAAATCACTACATATGTCAATATCCATCTCACAGCCCCCAAAACAGTTATTTTGGTAAAATTAGGGACAATTCACTGCCCTGAGTCAGAAGTATAGGGACTCCTTTAGGTAAAAAAGTGCTGAAAGCCTTGTGTTGCTGAAGAATTACAGCCTCAGGAGGTTGTTTTCATTAATTTTATAAATGGCCTAAATTTTAAAATGTAAAAAAAAAGTACCTAGTTTTTTTCAAAGATAGTTTGAAGAAGTGAGCTTTTATTATGCTTTCTCTCTTCAGTTGTATTTTGCCATCTGAAGGTGGTAGGATAACATAAAATGAAGCACTGCTTCATTTCATATTTTTAACCTTCAAGTTTTTAACCTTGGAGCAGTACTGGTATGTCATCTTCAGCAATGACACTCCTAACTTTCATATGCTGAGTTTTTTGTCACCTACACAGGAAAGTGGTCAAATTGATGCCTAAGATTGTAGTCAGTTTTGCTAGGCATAAATCTGACAAACAAATGTACATTAGTTTGCATGCAGTCACCATATGAAATCTTTCATTGTCATTAGATCCACAATTCTACTAGTGCAGCCCACTAGCATGCTCAGTGTCATTTTATGTGTGTATGCCAGTCTATGGAATATATTTGATATTTCTCTGGTACAATTGTACAATTTTTGTTTAAAAATACATTGCTTGTTTTCTACACAGTAGCTGTAAATTAAAATACTAAATCTTGATACAGAACTTGCCTTTGAAATTAGTATTTTTTTCCCTTGCTTCTGCTTGGATTGCTATTAGTAGATTGTAAGAGGGCATGATTCCAAACTTAAATGTTGCATTCAACCAAACAACAAATAACTTAGAAGTAATAGTGCTTTCAATGCCTATACACATCCAGTTCTATGTTGTAACACAGTTTTTTGCCTTAGTAAAGACTTTTTCAATTTTAATAGTAGTTTTTATTTTCTTAAAGGAGTAAAAAGTGAACATATGAAATACTCAGGAGTTGAAGGTGATGAAAGTGTAGATTTTGCATTAAAACATTTTCAGTAGGGTATATCTTGAGGGGAAAAGAAGACTGTAGGAGGTAAATGACTTAATTAGGATGCAGCTAAAAATTCTCTCCAAATAAACATCTATAGTATAAGCTGAGGCACTAAGCAGCATAAGTATAAATATGCAACTTCAGGGCAGAGCTGATTTTCACTGACAACTTTAGATCATTGTTTTGATATGTACTCACATTAACACTCTCTGTACCACCCAGGTTCCCAAATAATTTCAGATTCCACAAAAGCCTGTAATTTTATTTGTTGGGGCTAATTTAGCAAGCTGCTCCTGATTACACCTTAGCCTGGTACCATCTGTTGATGGTGAGCCTCTCAATGGAGTCATTCCTGCAGGCAATGAATGGGAAAAGGAGTGGAGCACCAATGCTGTTACTAAGCAGATGCATGCTATCAGTGAATGTCCTTCCCGCCTTTCAAGCTGCCAGCTCTCGGTATTGATGGAGTGTCATATGCCTGCAAGCCATTGGAACCGGAGGCAAGGAGAAGTGCTCTCTTGAGGCCCATTCATAACATCTTTCTGCTGGGACAGAGAAAAAAACAGAGTTCTGGAGGCATAGTTTTGTATATGAACAGAATAAAAGGCCTGATTCTTCTGCATTGTTACCCAAATTGCACAAGACCATGTGTGTGCTTTGCAGCAGTGGGCTGTCAAAAGACTCCCATCACAAATAAGAGGATATGCCTGCTATTCACAACAAAGTAAGTAAACCCCAAACTGTCAAGGTTATGCAATTTTAAGTTCATTTTTAATATTGAGGTTCCTGGTAGTTAATTTATTTAAGATGCCTGATGAAATACACCATTTTAGGAGATAATGTTTAGGAAATCAGTCCTTGACATGCTGGAGAATTTATAACTGCTTGTTTTTGATAACACTGCTAAAGGTGCTCTAAGTTTGCTGTTGTGTTATTTTTTTGGTTTTGTTGTAGAAGTTTCTTCAGATCACTGTGAACAGCAGCATTCTGTGAGCAGTGAGGTTTGGAAAACAGGTTGTGTAAGATAGCTTCATCCTGTGTCTTGAAACAACTGGAGAGAGGTGGACAGGCAGTGTGATGGACTAGATAATGGGTTGTCTGTTAAAGTCTAGGAAGCCTGAACAAGATCAGTGAAGTGAAATGACTGGTTTACAGTTTGATTGTAAGTGATGTTCAGCTCGCTTCAGACAATCAGTAGTGTGCTGCTCATTAGAGTTAGCAGCTTCATTTAAATCCCTTTCTGAGTCAGCAAAGGTGGAAGGAGAATTTGCCAGTCCTGCACAGATAACAATGTGTGCTGTTGCAGCTCCACTTAATCCACAGTTTCTGTAGATGAACCATGTAGTCTTGTCACTTCCATTAGTTCTCAGCTTTTGTGAACCAGGAAAGGCAGGAGAAAGAGACAAGGAAGGAATTGCATATCCATCAAAACCCTTCTGTACCATGGCCACTGCATACATTTAAGAACTAGGTATCCTTATTTTAGGAAAATAGAAGTGATGAGAGTCACTAATTCTATATGTTGCTACCAGAAGTTCCTGATGTCATAAAATTAATGAATTGTGTGTTCAATTTAGGTTTTTGACAAAAAATTTATGACTTCATATGTAATATAAAATGGGTGACTGCTAAGTTTTCTGATCTGTATTTGGTATCACCTGTCAGTAGTTCAGTATTGAATATTTTCCCTTATTGATGGTAGTAAGAAGTGAATATACTTGGTGCTTCTGATTAGGCTAAGACAGTTCTGTTTCTAATACTGGAATTAAAAAAATACAAGCTTTAATCTTCAGTGATGATTGCCCTAATCCAGTAAATGACACAATTTCTGGCACAACAGCACTATGTAAGGTGTAATTCCGTGCAGAAATTACTTAAGTGTATTAGTGTCCACAGAAGAAGTGAGTTAAGAGTTAAACATGTTGGTAGGAGCTGGTGGTTTTTTTTATCCTTTTCATTTTTCTTAATGAAATGAAATAAAATCTTGCATATAGTTATGACAGCCAGTAATTTATAAAAAAAACCCCTATCCTCACAAATTTTAGGAATTTTTTGTTTAACTATATCCTTTGCTGTCATAAACTGAATGAATTTGTGGATAGTGTGCAGCATTGAAATGAAAGCTGGCCATTGTGCAGGAAAGGCACAAAACATGGGGTGAGGAAAACAGCATATCATCCAGGGTCATAGTGCATGTTACCGATCAAACTGGGATTTGAAAAGAAATTACTAAACTGAAACTGGAAGCCAGTTTGCTAGATTATGTGCCTTTGCTATCAGGTTGTACTTTAAACAAATAGAGAAATAATCAAAATCTCTGTAAGAGTTCATCTTATTCATTTTGGGGACTAGACTTTGATTGTACTCACTGACTCCAAAACAAGGCATTTTTGGTTGTGATTCTTCAGTTTGTATGTCCTCAGTAATCCCACTCTACTTTTCATTGATGTCAACATAAAAATTGTCTGATTTTTGAACAGAGCTAGTCAAGCTCTTTGTAGATTTAACTGTGGTATTTGAGGTCAGTTCTAGTTAATGATCCTTACGCAATGGTGCTCACTAGCTTCCTAGAAGGTCTCGATAGGCAATAACCTAAATCATAAAGACATCTGAATAAATCTGTATGCCTGGCAATGCTTGAAATGTCTCTTAGCAAATCAAAAGGAATTGTTTTTTTCCAGGTCATGGCAGCTGGCTGTTCAAGAGAGGCGTTCAGTAGTACTTCGTTCTTCTGGTCTCTTTTGGTGGTAGAGAACTACAGTTCAGTCTTCATTTCTGACAGAGTCGTGTCAAGGTTGCATGGTGCAGCATGGCACTTTGACATTTTTAAAGATCATGGATGTAGCACAGAACTGCTCCTCAAATTCTCAACAGTTAAGACAGTGTAAAACAATAAACAAACAATGCATGTGTCATTGACCTTAAACAGGGGTAAAGGTCTAGCATATTTGAGTTCAGCTTTTATGTCTGGCAGTATGATATGGAAAAGAAAAGAAAGATACTTTAGAAATGTAAGGAGACAACAGCAGCAAAACGCCATTTTCTGTACATTTTTAAAGACAGTCTATTGAATGAAATGGGAACATGCAATAAAACATAACGGCATTTGGTCAGATTGGAAAATACAGATTTAATGATGGCCTGATTTCTTCACTGTAATGGAAATACATGATAGAAATATCAAAATGGATTCTGTACCAATTTATAATTCATAATCTTTCTTTCTTCCCACTATTCCCCTATGTAGCCCTTTTCAAAGAACTCAAACAAAAAAAGCTCAAAAAGCAGACTACTTGTTTATGATAAAGTGTTACAATCAGGAGGAGATAGTGTCAACATCTGCTGATGGGATCTTGCAGCCTGGGTCAGGTTGCAGAAGTATGCCACTTGAATTAAGAAAGGAGGAAAGGCTCTAGTCAACAGACTGTCACAGAGCCAACTCACAGCTGTCTTGGAGCCATTGATCAGGATGATTTCACCAGGCAAATTATCTCTACCAGAATGGCTGTAGAGCACCACAGAACTGAGTCACTGACCTGTTTTTGTTTATTGAGCTTTCTCCAGGTATTTTTTGTGGCTTCTGTGGTCTGTGCGTTATTCTGTGCTTGTCCACTTTNTGCTTGAAGATTGATCCATCTGTGTTGGTAATACTTGCACCTTAGGGCATTCATATCTTTTCTCCTGTGTTGAAATAAAGCATTACAAAAAACTGGCTTACACTGACAGGGAAAGAGTGAGTGTGGAAGAAATAAACTCCCCATCATGGAACCTTTAATTGAAAGCAGAAAATACCTTATTTTTCCTGGTGTAGTCATTAGTTGATACCTCTGTAGTGTATATCTGAGCTAAAGCTTTTGCCAGGCATTTACTTGAAGTGTAAGGATTTATGGTTTTTTTTGTCATTGTCTATGCCTGTTAGTTTCAAACCATGATGATCACAGCTTCAGGATGAAAATATGTCAGGAATTTTACCCCACAAAAGACGTAAAGTATGGGTGATATGAACATGTGAAGAAAATGCTTCAGAAAAGAGAAGTGCAAACAAGTGCTGATAGAAAATAAGCAAAGAGGATTGTGTTTTCTTGCTATATATATATATATATGTATATACTTCTGGTTTCATATATACCACAACTTTTTATATATTAATTACCCTGGATACTGTTTAGTGCTCCCTTATTACATCCTGCTTGACCCTATAAGTGAATAGTAGATGGTGAGTGAGAAACAGAGTACTTCAGCACTAACAGCATGTGATTTTTGTAATGGGATTTAGAGAAGTATTGTATACTATGTTGAGTCAGCTCGTATTCTGAATTATAAGCTGTAAAGTTATTTATTTAAAGTAGATCATAGAATTAGACTGCTACTAAAGAGTCTGCAGGCTGGAGTTGTAACCTGGAGAAAATGTTACAAAACTGGAATGGCTGTTGTGCTTTTTGTGGAGTAACTGGCAAGCCTGAATATTAGGTCTGTTATGTATGACTTTTACAGTGGTAACATAGTTCATATATGCCAGCAGAAAAAAAAAATAAAATTTTTTGTGCTCCAAACAGAACACCTTAAAGAAAAAAGGGAGAAAGAATATGCCATTAGAGAAGCCTCTTTGAATGCTTTAGACTGCAGTAACTGTGTCCATGAGTAGCTGTTTTGGAACAGCTACTGCACTTCAGATTCATAGCCTGCTATATTTGGGAATAATTTTTCCATGTAAACAGAACTCAAGGAGGATAGAAGCAGCTGCTCAGTTTACCCATACAATTAGGAAGATATTTATTTGATTTCAGAATTTTTCATGCAGGACAGACACTTTAGAAATATTGATCCAGGTGCAGACTAGAGAAATCTGAAACACAGCTTTTTATGAACCAGGGGTTTCTTCTCTCCACACTGATATCTTCCTCATTTAAAAAAATGGGAAGAATGAGATGTACACTTTTCTTGAACAGAAAAAATCAGTGACGATTTTAACTGAAAGTTAAGGAGCAGCTTTCAGATCTGGTTTGTACCTGTGAAAATGTGGAAATTTGATTTGGGTTGTTGTTAAAAAAAAATATGTATCACATCAGTACTACAGCCTGCTAAATATTAACAGTTTTATAGTTGGTCCTCTTCGCTGTTTTTGTAGTCTCTTAAACACTTGACACAAAGTTTTAACAAAAGAAGTGCTGTGGAGGATCCTGAATAGTCATGAGATAAGCCCTTCATTCAGAATGCATATCAGCAGAGAAAGATCAATTGACATTGCTAGATTTTGTTTGTGCAAGGAATTTTACTGGTATAAAATGCACCAGATTTAGGCCATTCAAGAAAACTTAGCTGACTTTGCAGGACGAGAGGTCACACTTATTCTGTTGGCTCAGCTGTGAGAATGTCTATAGGGTTTTGGTTCACTGATATACATTCTTACTACAAATTAAAAATAATAGAATAAAACAGATTAATTTAATTTCCCTATTGTCCTGGAAGCAGTATAAGCCACACCAAAAAAAA
>VZTT01018773.1:3540-21211 GCA_013400855.1 Buphagus erythrorhynchus | reverse complement strand
AATTGCAACTGTTTGCTTGGGGACTATCTGCTGGGGGCCCAAGGCTCAACACAGTATTGAATTAAAAGTAAGGAGAGCACAATTGCCTCAGAAAATGCCACCAAATATTGTTTACAGATTCGTATTCTGATCATGGGGTTTGCTTATGCCAATCCTTATGCATATATTGAGGATTCTCCACCCACTTTTTCTTTAATTGTGTGTCCTACAGATTAAACAAAATTGATGATTGTTTTGTTTTCCACTTTATTTTCTCTGACAAATTTTGATGTGCTCAGGCATGGAAAAAAACTCAGTAGTTGAAAAGAGGAGGGATCAGCCTGAACATCTACAGTGATCCTGTACTAATTTATTAAAAGCTCTACATTTCTAATGGGGAAGTAGGAGGATGAAGTTGTAGGAATGTGCAGTTCTCTGAGATGTATTTGTGCACATGCAGAACTCTGCCAAGTTCTCTTCCAGCCATAAATTTATTTTACCATTTGAATTTCTTGAATTTTGTTTGGTGTATAATATTTATTTATACAGACCCAAATTATGGTACATTATCGTAGACTGAAAGACCTGTGCTTGGGGAATGGGAAAACCAAAAATCTGTAGTTTCATCTTTAACAGAATTTTTCCAAAGTACATCTCATTCTGGGAGAATAAGGGAATCGTAGTTAAAGGAACTTGCTTGTCATAAAGTGCAGCAAGAACTCTGATAAAGCAGATTGCCGTTTTTAGTTTTTCTTAAGGTCCTTAGCAAAAATATAAGGTGAAGGCAATGCAGTTCATTTTTCAGAGGAACATGTGAAGCAGACACAATGGCTGAATAGATAAATGGTGCTTTGCATGTCGATGAAGACTTCAGTGTAAAGATTCCAGTAAGTCAGTTTGCCAATGTTGCAGTTAAGGCTTTTCATCAGTTTTGTATTTCCATTACTTGGGCAGTTTCATTTCAGAAGTGCTATATCTCAGATAACCGATCAGTTTCATGTAACTGATCTGTATCTGTTTGTGATTCCACGTTCTTTACCTCCCACATGACTTGTACCTTTCTTGTGCAAATAAGCTGCCTCCACTGCCTCTGCTTGGTCTCTATACTACAGATGTTTCTAATTAGCTCTACTGTGACAGGCCAGGAGAATATAGTTACAGAGGTTGACAGGTCCCAG
This sequence comes from Buphagus erythrorhynchus, assembly GCA_013400855.1. Lineage (NCBI taxonomy): Eukaryota > Metazoa > Chordata > Aves > Passeriformes > Sturnidae > Buphagus > Buphagus erythrorhynchus. The sequence goes on along the minus strand of VZTT01018773.1, from coordinate 20,054 downwards.
GGTCCTTGCAGGCACTGATGTGTCACCTGATGCATTCCTTGTGCTAACATCTTTTGGCAAGCTTTCCTAATTATTACAGCCAACTAGTACTTCTGTGTTTAATATGGAGAGTGTGGAGTGATAGCATTATAAAAGTCAGCAAAGAAAGCAGGCTTATGAGGATGGAAAGATTTCGGTATCTGGTGGTTAGAACAATTGATGATGCCATTATGCATTTCATTTATTTTCTGCATTGTTTTGCTTGCATTTAGGCTTGCACCAACAATGCACTTAGGCTTGCTTTGCTGTTTAAAGTCAGAAATAGGATTATAAGATTTCCTGCATTTTTCTCCTCCCAGTAATTTATCAAAGCTCAGGTATCCCACGGAAAGGACTGTGACATTGTTTCTTGGAAGATTTAGATTAAGAAAGATCATTGGCAGCCAAACATTAGTATGCAAATTAATATGGGCCAGCTTCTTTGTACAGCAGATTTTAAGTGATGAGTGTGCTATGTCATGCACCTCTTCTCACTTAAGGTTTTTTCTCAGACTGGGTCAGAGGACCATCAGCTGGGGAGTATTTGCATACATGTGGGAAGTCTCTTGTGCTATATGAGCATGACTGCTCCTTGATTCTGGGTGAACTTTGTATTTAAAGGAACCTGGAAGAGGTGACCAGTATTGTTTAGTAGGATATTGCACCTGGAGATGGCTGGGATATCCTGAAAATGTCTTCAGTTTGCAGCTTGATATTATCAAACAGAAGTGAAGGTGCATGCACACTTCAGAAATGAAAGATAGGAGATACCTTTCCAATAAAGGCTGATTCTTTCTTACACTTGGAAGTGAGAACTGCCCATCTAATGAATTAAAGATGGGGAATCTCATTCTCTTAGATCTGTCACTTGAGAATAAGAGTAATTATTTCCTATTGCTCTTTATGGAATACAGTTATAATTGCCTTAATATAACAATGTTCACATTAACACTTAATTGTTAATGTCCTCCTAATTTGAGGAAATCATCATCTCTTCATATTTCATCACTACAGAATGTTATTACATTGAAATAGCGCTTGGAATCACTGCATAAGGGAAGAACTACATATGACATCTTTTTCTGGGAAGGTATAATTTAGATATATACTTCTTTTTCTCCTTGAAATTTGTTTCTACTGTATTTTAGTTAGTCAAACTTATTTTAGAGGCTAAACTGCACAGTCAAAATTGTTTATTGTGCAGAAATATATAATGATGTTCACTGGCAGAGATGGGATGTGTCTGTCTTATTTGTGCATTCTGTCTATTCTGTCTTGTGCTGGAAGACATGTTAGTAAGGATGGAAAAATTACACAGGGGAAAGGTCAAGCTGATAGTTGTGGTCTGCAGTGTTACCATTCCAGATTACTTGATTGCACCTTGTTCCTTTGTACCAGACTCAAGCTCTTTACGAAAACGAACAACTCTTAGTCTATTTTAGACTGTCCACTGAGGACCAACATTTATGCATTTAGGTGTATTGTAGAATGAAAGAATGGTTACAACAATCGTCTCTTCACTTTATCAAAGCAAACAAATATTTGCATTGAAAGTATTGAAGGATTAGTATATTTTGTCATTAAAACAGTTAAAAGTAGTAAGATCATCTCATCAGCCTCAGGAATGACCATGAGGATGGTTCAAGTGCCATTTTGTCTGGTGAGACTGAGCAAAAGAGAAAATGTCTGTAAGTCTAAGTAGAGTCACAGCAAAGCAACACACATTTAACACCACCTAAGTACATTAGTGAGAATGTTCATGAATTCAGTGGAGCACCATATTCCTCATGTTTATGTGCCAGTCTGTGGGCAGTGCATTGCTGTTTTTTGCATTGCAGCCAAGGTGGAAGTTTTGTGCCAAACTAGTACCAAGTACAAATGTGTGAAAACTTAACTGGTGTTTCCCTCTTCTATTTGCTATTTCAAAAGAAAATTTGTCAAAAATTAGAGTCTTTCTCTCCAGCCTGACAGAGTGCCTTAGGGAGGCTGGAAAGGTAAGTGGAAAGTAGGACAGAGGGGATTTCTTGACTGGAAAAACTCTTTCCTTCTGCTTCAAGTTGCGTTACCTTACTGGTCCAAGAAGTCCCTTGAACAGAGTGCCATTCTGTTGTGCAAGTTCTTATTTCCATCACTAGGAGGTTCTCCCATAACTGTCTGAGATGCGGAAACTGCAAAAGGAGCAGAGCTTTCCAGGACAGGGCAGAACAAGAAAGAAAAAGAAAAGACAGAGAGGGAAAAACTATCCTTACTTGCTTCTATTCACTTCCTTCCATTGTCAGCTGGAGATTAGCAGACATTGTATTGTGTGGATATTAATGTCATGTAAAAGAAAGGTTTTGTCCACTAGCTGTCTAGAGCCAGTGTTCTGTAATGCAGTGCATACTAGTATTTAATTTTATTTCAATAATATTTTAGGTCCATTTTCACTAAATCACTAAAACACACCACATCTGTGTTCTGTTTTGTTGGAGCACAAATGGTTAATCTTGGCTTTTAACATATTACTTCAGTTCTTAGATCTGTCAGAGCTGCTGATTCAAAGTTGGTTCCAAAAAAACAAAATACCTGTATGTGCAGAAGGAAGGAGGAGGTGGAGGAGAGCTTCTATTGTAGGACCCCAGGGAACTCTTTGAAACATAGCAGTGTAATAGTTGAATATTGGAGTATTTCAAAAACACGTTTGGAACGTGAGCCCACTCCTCTAAATAATGTTGATTGGCATGAGTGTGATTCTGGAATGTCTGTGAAAAGATCACTTCTAGCACGAGCTGAAATCTTATGAAGTAATTTACTGACAAGTGAGAAACTATAGAATTAATTTTCTTCTGTTCTCCTTATAATACAGCCATTGGTTTGTTTTCTCAAAAACATGTTCTCCCCTTTTTTTCTTGAAAGTACATGAAGTACATGCTAAAAATACTGTCATTAAAAGCAACTTTTTCCTTCTCTGCTTAAGGAAGACTGTTTAAAATTAGAATTTAATTTTTTTTTTTTCATCTATACCTTGCCTGTTTAAATCTTTGTTATAATCCCATTTTATTTGGTGATTAACTGGTTTTCAACTTTCAGGTTTTGGAAAAAAGCATTTTTAAGAGTTCTCCTACTTAAATAAATAAGCATCTGTGTTTTAACATTCCTTTAAATATCATTCAAGACAGATTTTATGTAGATATATTTTTTCCATCTAATCTGTGCTAGCTGTGCACCTGACATGCATATTAGTTTTCTGTTTCAAGGCAAACACAAGTGCAATTCTTCAGAGACCAGAAGAGAAATGGTGAAACACATCCTTCTCATCTAAAAGCCAGGCGAGGCAAATAATCCCATATGAACAACCTAGCAAATCTGTTTCTTACAGAATATAGATATGAAAAGCTGAGAAGTAGATGCTAACCACGTGAGAGATGAAATGAGAATTTAAGTAACAAGCACCATAAATTTTTCCAGCTTTAGTAAGTACTTGTCTACTCTGCAGTCTGGAAAAAAATCTGTGTCTATAAAACAAGCATTCATTTCTTTTTCCTCCTAATTTTTTATGATTTGTGCTGTACTGTTGCATCTGCTAAAACATACCCTTCAAGCATCCATGCAAATTATAGTTTGTGCTGGCTTCACAGTTGTTCAGGTGATTGTCACAGCAAGTCCTGGAAGAATGTCCTCTATGTGCCTCTGTGTGTGTGTGAGTGCAACATATCCTAATGGACAAGAAAGATACTTAATCCCTGCTAAGAAATGTTCAAAAAAGGCTTATCAGTGCAAACACATTTTGGCTTCCCTTATTTGAATTAACACATCTAATTGGGATGTTGAGTTTCACTTTGGCTATGCTTAGGCTTGTTCAAAGGCCCTGACTAGATATTTATATACCCTTAAACAACTGTGTGAGTATGAGGTTCCCTACTAGAGCATGTATGCTGATACATGTGAGTGCTCATTCATTCGTTTTCAACTTCTCTTTCTGGGCCCAGTTTTTTTTGTTTTACAGTTTTGTAACTGTTATTGCAGTCACAAGATGCATGATATGGTCTGTGTGACTTTGTCCTGCACACCATGTAGGAGGTAGGGAGTGTAAAGAGCATGGCTATGCATTCCCTTCCCTGGAATCTAGGAGGACTGTTTTGCCATGACCTTGTTCTGGCTTTTCTCTACATTCTTTGCTGTCCCCAGGCTGTGAGGCTGATGTGTTTGGACAAAATAATTTCGTTAAGTGGAAGTCCCCTTAGAAAAACAGAAATAAAAATTGAAGGGAGCTCTACATGGTTAAGTGTTCAGTTAATTTTTTCTGTACCTATGATGAATTTACTTAGGAGCAAATTGTAATAAGTATTTTGATCATCTGCTTCATGTGTTCTCAACTGGAGAGGTCTGAATTCTCTCTGTAGCTACTATGACATGAGAACAGTCTGGGCTTGACCAATATGTTAAACCATGTTTGCAGAAAGAGTACATCAATGAATTTTCTTTGCCCAAGGTTTTGTTTTCAGTTTTAAGTAGCTATCATAAGAGAATCTTAAATCTATTGCATTTCATTCTCTCTTTTTAAAGACAAGAAAGAAGCTGAAGAAGTTTTCAAGGAAATAGGAAGCAGGATAGAAAGAAGTGCCACTTTATTTCTGAGTACTTTTTAAGTCAGTGTAAGACGATGCTAAACAATAGAAGGAATGCAAGTAAAAAAAAGGAGCAGTATTTTTAAAAATCAACAGATTCAGCAACAGTCCTTTGTTTACAACAGGGTACGTGTAGTCACCTGCTTGTCATATGAGAATACCAGCTGGTGGGACAAGCAAAAACATGTATTATAAAGTGGTCACTGAAGGAAAAATATGTTGGTTATGTTTGGGTTACAGGTATAAACCTTTTGGTGCTCCATGTACTGACATCAAAGATGGGGGAAAAAAAGAGTTTTACAAGTGCTGTCCTTGAGTTAAGGGGACGCAGGTGGACATGAAATGCAGCTCATCCATTAAACAAAAGAGCCTGGAATGAGAAACAGTAAACTGTTCTCCAGATGTTTATCTTTTCAGTGTACATTTCCTTTGTGCGTGAGACAACTACCTGCCTTATACAGTATTTGATTTAATTCCGGATTCTTTTGAAGAAAATAATAATTGAGATATTGAAGCAAGTTAATTTCAGCTGAAGTTTGGTTCAGTTTTGTTGAGGAGATGCAACCTGCAGCAACTTTTCTTTCCAAATTTAGGGCAGTTTGGAGTATGGTGGAAACCTGAATTGTATCACTGTATTATCTCCGTCAAGAAGTGAAATTACATGCCAGACAGGGAATGGAAAGCTGCAGCATTTTATTGGCAAAGCCAGGGCCAAAATATTTGGCAGTAACTTGCTTCAGAGAAAGAGTGCCTCTTATTTGTCTTTCAGTGAAATTGTGTGTAATAAATTTCCTCCAGATGCTGTATCAGCAAGTAATTGCTTCTACTGTATCTTAAAAGCTTTTCATACTTAAAGTTCTTCAGTGCTCTTTAAATTTTATGTATTTCTTTGAGTAACTTTCCTTTACAATTAAATCCCCTCCTGCTTTGAGGCTTTACTGAAAGTGAACCCTGCAAAGAAAATTAGTGCTGTGATTAGAAGAGGTTTTCCAGATAAACACTTTATTCCTGGATATATAGGTTAATAACTACATCTTTATACATTTAAAACAGATCATGAGTCCTGCACAATTGTAGCATTTTCAGATTAGAGCTTCTCTCTCCCTTCTTCTCTCCATATTACTTCCCTCCCCCTTCCTCAAAAGAAAGGAGAAAATGGGATGGGGAGAGATTTGTGAATTTATATAAAACTATGTAAAGCATATATTCAGCTGTTGTGTGGGGAAACCTATCTACCTATATCACTAGGAGATCAATTGTGGCAGGAATTTTCTTAGCCATATTCTCTAGATCTAGTAATTCCGTTGTTTATAGTTCTGATTTATATCAATATAAATATTCTTACTGTGTTTGCAGTGTTAATCCCTAGTGATTTTATTTCTGAATGCTTTTTCAGAAAACATATTTTTAGCTTAATCTATTTCCTTGCTATATACTGATTTAAGAGGTATTCTATCCATTTCTGAAATTTTTGGCTGGGAAGAGGCTTTTGGGATTGTTCAGAGAAAGGTCATACAGTTAAAAGCAACATTAAGTCTCAAACATACAGATAAAAGACCACTCCTTAAGGGAAGCAATTCAGTGTTAATACTTCCTTGTATTTGTTTAAGAAAACCGTGTTTTTTTCAGACACAGTACTAGTATTCATCTGTTTTGGTTGAACTTCTTAGGTTATACTGGTTTTCTGTTTTCCTTTTCTTTAAGCTGTCATAGTAGAAACAGAAGTTTTCTGTTGTAAACAGAAGTCTTTCTGTTTTGTAAGGTGACCAGAGACTAATCTAAACCTCAAAAAAAGAGAGTTTTTTAAAGCATATATGAGACTCATTAGAAAAATCATGTCTGAAAGCCTAGCTACTCAGGTGCTGATTTTTTTTTCTAAAAATATTAAATTTCTAAGTCTGCAGCCAAGAAGCAAGAGGCTTTTTGAAATCTAGTTTAAGATATTGATAGAATTCCCTATTCATTCCCAGTGATATTAATGCAAACAGGTTCAGACTTTCTGTATTAAATTGTTTATTATGCAGCATTGTGGGTAGCATACTTGGAACAAAGCTTTCAGTTGAATTTACAGTACTAACACAAACTGGTCAGTGGAGCAGATGTTTTGTTTTCTTTTTATTTGATACATTTTTTGGTGCGAGACTTAATGCTTCAGCCAAAAGCTTATTATGTGAACGAAAAAGCTTCTGTCTTTGTCTTGTCAAATAACTGCATGCAGTTAAGATCTTCATCATGAAGTACAATTACTGTAGTTTCATTGTTCATTTGATATACCCAAGAATGCTCTGAAAGAGGAAATATAAAAAAGAATGCTCTGAAAAGGTAATAATTGCAGGAAATAGTTGATCAAGAAGTTACTGCATGTAGGACACACTGGAATTTGTGTTGCCTGAAGCAGATGGTTCTTTCTCGATTCCTAGGCTTTTTTCAAACCTTTAAGTATTTATTGAAAAATTCAGAAATCAGTTTAATTTTCTATTATACAGTATTGCTGGAGCCATTGAATAAGTTAGATGGTTATTTAAAGGTATTGCCTGTATTAGATAATTGACTTTTTTACAAATCAGCTTGATTAAATCAGTTAATCAGCTTACTGCTGTACTTGTTTAATGTCTGTTGTGCTTCAAATTGATTGTTACTGTTGTCTGCTGCCTAAGAAGGTGGCCTGGATTCTGTTGTCACTACGCTTTTCAGCTGTATGATGAGCAAGGGGTCAATGTGGGACTGCCCAGATGCAGGCATAACCGAAAGCAGCTGGCATGGCCTGGGGTGTCCACTCCTTTCTGGGAAGCTCTGAGAGGTGCAGGAGGTGAAGGGGAAAGCAGATCTCCTGGTGTTGAAGCTGGGAGGGTCACAGCCAAGTCAGTTACCCAATGCCAGATCGTGAGCTGAGTGTGGCAGTGGGAGATCTGTGCCGGGCTGCAGGGCAGGGAGGCTGATAAGGGCCTGTGCCGCCATGGGCCATTTTCTTCTGGAGAGGAGAGGGAGAAAGGCTAGGCAGTACTTAAAACCCATGAACTACTAAGGGGGTAGAAGCTAGAAAAAAGACACTTCTCCTGCCTGCAAATTTATCTAATGTGTCTAAGACCTGAGGGATGCAGTGTCTCTGGAGCCAATGTAATGGCTGGCAAAGCTGTACTAATGCATATCTAGCAGGACTTCTTGAACCCAAATTAATATATTGAAGTAAAATATCCAGTAGTACGTTACCCAGACTTTTCTATTACTCATAGTATGTGCTTACCTCTTACCTTAGGTAATTCGGGGATGACAGTCGTCAACCAATTCTCCTGAACAGCTTGAATGGCTAGTCAGAGGAAAATACTACTCATGACTATGTATAAGGACTACATTCTTGACTAAGAATAAATTGGTGTCCATTGTGCACATGCTGTGAATTGTTCAGAATGGTACAATTGCTTACCATTTTCATTTTGAGTAATGACTCGTCTGACTTGTCTGTATTTCAAAATAGCTGTGGAGAATCTAGATAACTGGAAATTTAAAAACTGGAGATATTCAGATGGATATGCTGCTTTTTCTGGAGTATTTTGTACCAACAATCTCTTTTTAGAAGTACTTGGACTTAGCTGGTAATAAAGATTAATTGGCAAGGTGATCCCAGTTTTTCATTTGATGTGATCAGAGTTCATTGTAAGGGGAATATGATTCAATATAACTTCAATCACTGTTTTTCCCAGCAGATAATGTATTAAAAATGCAAAGGAATGTTATATCAAGCATAGATGTTCTCTTTTGTATTTTTTCTTTGCTGAATTATATCTTACTCACACTGTTCAGAAAATCAGTTACACTGATATGCTTTCTGTGTGACAGGCTGCAACTGAACCTCATTATTCATACAACATATCTATGTGATGTTACCAAATCTACTTTTGCTGTATTCATTTTGCACTTAGGGATAGTTTGCATACTCTTATGAGTAAAAATAAGCAGCTTGCAGTAGTAGAAGGCATGGCAAAAAAATGGATGGACTCCACATCTTCTTTCTTTGTGACATGGGAGCTTTCTTTGATCCACTTTCAGATTTTTCCTTTTCCCATCAATATGTACAAAGCAGGTGCTAAGGCAAAAAGCAGATACTCTCTGAGTTCTTTATAAATCACTCCTTTTACTTTGTAGGAGGGAAAAAGTTAAATGACATTAGGAAAAGGTCCCTATCTTGACTGATTGGCAGAAAATGGCCATGCCTAGCTGTAATTGCTTATTAGATGTAATTCTGTTCAAAGCCATTGACTTGGCAAGACAGTCTTGCCAGACTCTGGGCTCTATTGTATTTTTTGTGTTGATGAGATGCAGTTTATAGCATGCATGAAGGAACAGTATGTTGTTACAAGCCTAGTAAATACGGAGAAAAAGAAATCTAGAAGGTGTTGCTGGTGTATTATATGTGTTTAGGAATTGGGGAATGCATGCTCTGTGATAATTCACATTCCTAATGTCCAGCTCTGTTTCCTAAATGGTCTCTGGAACATTTTTTCACAAGCTGGAACTAACTTAAAAGATCAAGATATGAAATCAATAAGAAAAGGATGTCAGAATGACTTCAATTATATCAGTGCTGTTGGATGCAGGGCAGTTACTGTTCCTCTCTGCCTTGTCCCATTTACTTGCCTTGTAAGGTACACAGGTACACTCACTGACCTTTGGCAGCTGATGCTGTAAATGTATCCACTGAGGGCAAATTCCAGTATATTCCTTCACTAATACTCACCTGCCTCTGATGCGTTTCTTCTCTGGCATGGACTTTACTGTTCCTTCTTTTTTTGTCCCCTCACAACCTGATGAAATTTTCTCCCTGAAACTTTGTTTGATTTTATTTCTAATTCTCAAATGTGCAAATGCACTGGGAATTAAATTACAAAGCTGATGTTACCTCATGTACTGCAAACTAGCTCCCTGAGGCATTTCATCACTGTGCACACTTGAGACTTTACAGTGTGGCAGCAGGGCTATAAAGTGCCTAAACAAAACATTATGCATTATTAAAAATAAAATAAAGTAATAGTAATAAAATAGGTTAGAGGAGAAACAAACTCTTCCAGCCAGGTTTCTAAGGAGTGCTGCTAAGTGCTGCATATGCCTGGTGACATTCATTTGGCAAGTATGTCCTCGAGACCTGATACACTGTGCAGTGAGGAGCAAGTATTCCCCTGTCATTCATCCTGCCCACCAAGCAGTGCCGTTCTGCCAGCTGCTGCCCTCTGGAGGGGTCCGTAGCCGTGAAACAGGAGGGCAGCTGGGGCACAGGTAAGCCTCAGGAATCACTTCTGGCACGAAACACAGTGCAAAAAAAGGTGTAGAGAAAGAGGAGGAGGGTGCTTTGGACTCCTTTTGACCTCTGAGCCCTTTCCCAGCTGAAACTGATCTCTGTGACAGCAAGTTCTAGTCCTTTGTTAACATAATCTTACGCTTCATCTTCTCATTGCTCCTTTTATGTATTATGTTCACGCACTACCATGTGTTCCAAACACTAGTTTGTTGTTTCACGCATTTTCATTCATTCTCCATTTGTATGAGGGGGTCACTGCCTCTTGTGAAAGGAGTGGACTCCTATTATGCTTGCTCCTGAGGTGTCTGTTTCGTATTTATTGAGAGAGGAAGAAAATAAAATTGTTTCACAGACTTCTATTTTTCAGCTGTTTTTCTTAGCATGAAAATAATAATTAAAACTTAGATTCAAGTGGACTAAAGGTATCCATAACACCATGTTTAGTTCTTTGAACAGTTTTAGAGAAAACAGTTGCAAAATGTTAAACAGTTATTTCAGCATATAAAAAGGAAATTAAAATTTTAGAAAATATTAATTAAATTGTAAGAGTTAAATGCTTCTCTTGTTCAAACCCAAAAGTTATTTGCACAACAATAAAGCTTATACATTTATTCATCCTACATGCCACAGCTAGTTCTTTCCAGCTGATGCCTGTGGTGACTGCTTCAGCAAGGGAATAGTCTTATGTGAGAGCCTCTATATCTTCTGACTGTATGAAGAGATATGGGTGAAGTTCAGGTGGCAGAAACTACTCCTGATATTGTCAAGTCTCCTGTCTGTGCAGCTATTCAAATTGCATTGCAGAAAACAAAACAGAATGTTTAAATTGTAGGAATAGCAGATAAATCTGAAATTTGGCCGTACTGGTCCTCTCATCTTCCTAATTGGATATTTATGTGTCCTCATAGTATTCAAATGGCTCAGTCATCTCTGGTTGTTTTCCCACAGCAGAGATATACTGCTGTTTTTACCAGAGAAAACCTGAGGTAGGACTGCACACAGGAAATCTGTTATGTCGCCAACACTGGACGTATTTGTTCAGGTTCCTTCTCGGCCACTTGGTGCTTTGTCTTCTCTCATGGAAGCTGTCTACCTGCCTTTTTGTTGTCAGCCATAACAGACAAGGAAATAAGGTGGATAATCAAAGTAGGGTCTAACTTGATGTATTTATTAATGTATTCTTCTTCTCCGGTGTCTCAAAATGCCTTGAGGAGCTTCTTCTTCTTTATGCCAGCATTGTGCAGAAATTTGGGTTTTTTTGCAGGAGAAAACAAGGCTACAGGGAGATCCTGTGGTAGCAATCTCATCTTTGTATTATGACACTTGGTGCTCATCACCTAATGGGTCTCACTCAGAATAATACCCAATCAGGTACTAAGTGGCTGAGAGGTGCAATCCTCAGGGTATTCAAGATCCTGCTGAGAAATCTGTGTGGTGAAAGGCTTCTGTTCACTTTCCCGGTTGGTAAGTTAGAGGGGTGAAGCCTTAAAAGCTGTCTGCTGTTGCTTACCTTTACTGCTGTTGGAGCTGTGTTTAACTCAAAAGAGCCCTGCTGTGGAGAATGTCATCTGGATTGAAAATAATAGCCTTGATTTGTCAGAGCTTTAGACCAGAACAGACAAGAGTGTAGAACTATTGTCTCTATCCTAAGATTAGAAGCATGATATCTTGCAGCCCTTCGCTGCAAACAGTGATTCAGTAGAACTCAACACAGTTATTCTGCTGTCAATGGATATGTTTGATGTTGATCTGCAAAATCCATCAGGGTAGGCTGTAAACAAAAATGTGAGAATTTTGTAGATATTGGATATAACCCAGCCAGCCCAATCCAGATTGTCTCTGCTGAACATTTATTGGTGATGTAAATCTTAGCCTTACTGACAAAGGGGATTTAAAGTGCAAAAACCCAAGTTGTTTCCTGAAGCTGTAATAAGTCACTGAGTAAGGAAACTCTTCTGCACTGACCCTTGTATGAGACTACTTATGGGTCATCAGTGGTTTGGTTAAGCTCATAGGAACATTTGTTTACACTGAGACTTTTACTATTTGTACCGAGAGGATGTTTAAATTTGCTGCAGTCTTAATGGGTACTGAAAGGTCTGGGATGTGTCTTTCAGCTGAAACAGACATTGAGTGCTACAAACCTTGAAAGTAATGAAGCTTCATGCTCTACTTGTTCCGACAACCTTGCCTGGCTATATGGCAGTTGTGAGAGTAGCTTGCTCTTCTGCTGTCTGTAGTATTGCTGTGCACTCCTAATACTGCACACTGCTTTTGGGGGCTTGGAGAAAGTCTTTAGCCCAATTTTTGGAGTTGAGGAGAGGGCTACAAACAATTTTGCATAAACAGGTCCACCAGTACCTCTCTGGAGACTGGGAATGAGGTGATAAACAGAGGAGCAAGCTCTGGCTCAGCAAGGCTGGCTCAGATTCTGGCAGTGGCCAGGCTTTGTAGGAGCACAGACAATGCCCTTGACTTCTGCTATCAGTCACATCAGTGTAAACCAGCCGGCATCAACGGGGTTAATAAGTGAAAACAGTAATGCAATCAAAAGTCGATTTAATTACCTATTAGCTCTAATTACAGTGTTGTTGAGTGGCTTACTGGATTTCATATCAGAAGAATACTTGCAGTAATATACAAAAATATCTATTTGTTTACCCCAAGGTAAGATGTAGGAGGTGCATGTGTGTATATATGTATTAAAAATGGACTGAAAATCCTGCTAGCAAAACAAAATTATGCAGGTGAAACCTACACACTGAAGAGTCAAGACTGGAGGTTCAGGTAAATCAGGGCTGTCATATATTATGGGAGCTGGAATGCCAGTGTTAACTGAACCAAAATGTTGGTTTTACAATTCATTAGAAGTCTTGGTGAAATGAGCAGCTCACAGTGACCCATCTGAAAAAGTTTTTGTTTCCAGAATACTATGAGCCCCAACTACAATGTTGAGGAGAGACAGCTGGAGGGAGTTGGGATTGGGAAAAAACCACTCTGTTTTCTCTTTTCATACTTGCCCAGAATTATGAGAGCTGGGGACATTTGCTGTTTCAAGAAGATTTCTATTTGGCAAAGATATATGGTCTCCTGACACATCTATAACTAGGCTTGCAGTAAGCTCTTTCACACATTTACCCATTCCTTCTTTGGTTAAATGATTTCCGGCAGCGCACTTGACAGCTGTAAATGTAAGGGTTCTGCACATCTCCCCCCGGACCAGACCTGAGAGCCATGCGAGCGGGTCTGGGCACAGATACGCACAGCTAGCTGATTCTTGTTTATTCTGACTAGAAGAATGTAAAAAATGTGCTGGCTTTCAAGGGTCAGAGGCTAAAATATGGATATGTTTATTGCATATTTTGGTTGTCCTTTTAGTAGACAGTTTGACACATTCTTTCGGTGAACTTTCCAGAAGACAGATAGCTCAAAATGGGAACAGGAGAAATCGCTCCTGTCAGGATTCCCATACATGTAATTACCTTCAGGTGTCAAATGTACTTAGTGACTGTTGATTTTAATATTTTTTGCTGTTCAGAGGTCTATAACTTTTTGTCAGTGAGGTATTTCATTTTATTAATGTGGACATTCTTAAAGGGAGGACATGGAAGATGAGTAGTTTCAGACTTTGCTTCCCCTTATTAAATGGCCAGTATCACATTGTAGATAATTGTTTTGCAGACATGCTTTAGGTCCAGTTTTTCAGTCAGCTATGTGGAGGGATGCCGAGATCTTCTTGCACAACTGAAGCACTGAAAGCTGCTCTTTTCTTCTGTGTATGTTATAGCTAGATCATTATGAAAAGCTCTTTTGAGCTCCTTTGTTCCTTTGCTTTTAGTTTGTGTGTGATATTCTTAACTGTTTTAGAAGCTATTAAATCAACTAATGTACCAGAGGGCAAAAATAGTGGCAGAATTGACATCTTAAAATTACTATCCTGGGCGTGTAATTGTCAATATATATTACTTTGCATTCAAATGAATACTCATATTTTTTTACAGGAGCAACTAATGGAAGGGTAAAAATATTGTAGTCAGAAACCAAAAGTCCCATAATACAGAAGACAGCAGTATTGAGAAAATATGATATGAAATCTGTTTTGAATTTATCTGGCTTTAACTTTTCCTGATGACTGAGAATGTAAATCATGTACTGAAAAAAATGGTAGAGATGATGTAGTCATTTGGAGAAAAGAAAGTGGGTGTTTTGTTATTAATTGATGTATTTAGATAAAATCACTCAAAACAAGAGTAAAACAGAATTAAAATTATTTTTGTGTCATATGCAGCCAGCTGTTAATAATTTAATTAAGCCTTAGACAGCCTTTTGCTGGTCTAGGACTGCTGAAATGATACAGAGCTTCTTTTTCAGTCGTAAAGTGTGACTGGTTCTCTATATCCAAGAAAAACTGGAGGTCAGCATTTTTTTAGCCTGTATGAATGCAGTCTCAACATGACAGAAGGAGAATGTTCAAGCTAATTGCAAGAGGAATTATTGGTTTTGTTCATATAGGAAGCTCTTTAATATTTGGAAGAGTGGTTTAATGATGTGATCTGGCATTCATTCTGCAGTGCACCATCATCAGACAGGAAAAAAAAAAAAGACCTCAGTTGGCATTTTTGCCTAAGGGCTGCTGAGAGCTGATTATTCTTCTAATCAGAACCATCACAATCAAGGCAGTCAATTAGCTAGGTTAGGTCTCTGCTGATTTCTCCTGTGGCCCTAAGCATCAGATGGCCTTGAGCACTCTTGAATCCTATCAACAAGTATTTGAGTAGTACCTGTTTTGCTCCACCTGTTGTCATTAAGACTCTCTTTTCTTCTATTGAAGTGCTAGGTTGTGTTTATGCTTATTTAAATTACTCTGATTCCAGAAGGCATGAACTGTCTTCAAAAGAGAAAGCTTACCTAGGCAATAAATGGAATTTTAGTTCCTAATGTGTAACATGATATTGTGGACATTATTTTGGTATGCCATGCATGTGTTGTGAATGTGTACCTAATTCTATATTTCTATCAGTAACAATTATTTTCATACATAAACCCATATATTTAAACAGTCAGCTATGTAATCAAATATACAACCTGAGGGTGTCATGTGGTGAGCCTTTATGTTTCTAAATGGCAATATGCTCCTACTACCTGCAGCCTGCTTCAGTCATTAATTCTGGTTTTCCTGTATTATTTTTGCAGACAGCTGATGCTGTTCTGCTTAGTTGGAGATTGTCTGCCCAAGTGGTCTACTTGATATCTAAATTAATACTAATAATGTAGATTTCTTAATATTTCTGCAGCATAAAAAAAGAGTATGGAGTAACAAAAAGGGTTTAAGATTTACTTTTTAATTTCAGAATACAGATTCTTTCCATTATTAATGAAGATAAGAATTAATTCTTGAGACAGTCTGGGAGTTTTACACCATTTTAAATTCATTTTTAAAAGTAATTACTCAAGTCAAGATGATTATTTTTCTGTATTTTTGATGGAAGACATTAGGTTACTAAGTGGCTGTTTTGTAGCTATGTGAAATTGCTACTGCTATCATTTAGTAAAACTTAGGAAACAGTGCCTGGTTTTTTCCATGTTAGACAGCAGAATGAAGATTCTTGAGTTTTATACATTTTGAAGAATTTAAATAACAAGGTTCAGCAGATAAAAATAATCTAATTTTAAGACCATAGAAATGACAAACAATGTCTAGCCAATCAACCCCAACATATTAAGAAGTATCTCTGTTGTGCTGCACCAAAAAACCTCTATATTTCAGATTCAGAAGTTTAAAATAATTGATTTTGAAAGGAAGAACAGGTTTCAATTAGCCTTTATACAAATTTACTCATTTGTAGTGCATTAACAAGAGAGAATACTCCATACCCCATGTGTTACCAGCGCACTCATTTGGACAGACTGTGTTCAAATGCACAGCATTTGAACAAATACAAATACAAATACACAGCACACACACGCACACACACACATAGAGCTGTTACTAACCAATGGAGACAGTAGTGTTTTTAGTCCTTTGCTGCCTGAGTATTTAATCAAGAGCATCATCTCAGCATATATAAGCAAGAAAATTACATGGCTGAAGAGAATTAAGCTTTAATGTTTGAGCACATAGGATTTATGTGATGCCACCTACACTCACATTACTGGTAAAGATCAATGATAGTGTATTGACAAAATCTCAGGTCATTTCTTATCTTGCTTAGTGTGGAGACAGTAGTGGTTACGTCATGACCTTCTAATGGACCAAAGAACTGTATTTAAAATGTTAACCCCAGTAAGAACTTTTTTTTTCTGCTATAAAAGGTGCCCACTCATTAAAGTAAAAGCTTTTTAACTCTTTCCCTCTGTGGATTTAGAGTCAAGTATTGACCACTAAGATATCTGTAGTTCAGTTTCCCGGAGATAGAGTAATTAAATGAAAGGTTCAAGAGGAATTACTGTAATAATATTGGAATAATATTGGTAATAAATGATTCTCAGTATGTAGTTCTTCATTATCATGTTTCATATCATAAAATGCTGTTCACACATTCTTCTTTGGCAGGGGTAGTTTTCCTCTGACATTAGCACAATAATGAATAATTTTA
>VZTT01018768.1:1326-16776 GCA_013400855.1 Buphagus erythrorhynchus | reverse complement strand
AAAGTTAGATAAATATGTTCTACTAAAGGAGTTCTGGAATTTCTTCTGATCAGTGATTAAAATAAATGTTTCTGAGGAGTAGGTAGAGGCAAGAAGTTTTTTATATGTATGGTACATTTTCAGCAGTAATTAGTTTTGCATTTGTATTGTGTTTTTTAATCTGTTTCTTGCTGCATTATACTTTTCCTTGTGTAAACCTTTTCCATGTTCATGTGATCATTTCCTTTTAATGAATGTCAAGCTTTTGTCTTGATTAGGCCGTCTTACCCAGGTCTAATTCCCTCATGCCAATCTTTCTATTCTAACAAAATAAAATAACTTCTTTCTGTGTCATTAAACCTTCAAGTCAGTAATAAATATCTAAAGTAACTTTTCTTCCTACAGTCCTAATTTTGTCTTCCAATTTACCATTGCTTTTTAGCCTGTGCAGGTCACTAAATGGGAAAGTACAAGAAATTCAGAGGTAGATTTATAGCCTTATAGTTTTGCAGGTTGCAATGAAAAAAACAAAAAATATTGCTGATTCCCTTTTGGGTTTAAAACACCACTCACTGAAGTCCCTTCAGTGAAGTTTATCTTGCTCTAAAGAAATTAATTATCTTCAGCTGAAAAAATATACTTCTTTTCCCACTCTGCTATACTTTTGCTGTTACTTTTTGCATTAAGTATTAAATCAGACTGTAAATAGTATCCATTCCAAATTTTTTCCTCTCTGTGTAAATTACATTTTCAGATACTTCAAAAACAACATGCCTGTACTTAAGCAGTAACTTTTATGAATTCTTTTCTGGTTTATGAGGTTCAAATGTGTGTAGCTCATGGACAAATTTCAATCACAATTACTCTACAGGAGTTTAATAACACTAGATCTCATTTTAACGAATGCAGCTATCATGTAAATTAACATATAGAATAAATTCAGCATTGGTCCATTTGGTGCAGATCAAGCACTGTAGCCATCTCAGAGAGGAGGGGTAATATGAATTTCTCTTCACTGCAGTGGAAGAGACACATTTAGGAAAGAGAAGCAGAATTTTACCATGCAGGACCTTAGGGACCATTCTCTGCAGCAGTGTGAAGGATCACACGGTAGGTGAAAACAAAGGGAATAGTTCCCATTTCTTTCAGGCTAACCCAGAAAACCAAAGTTCTCAGAGCTTAGTTTTCATCAGGATCTGAAGAAGGGGCAGGATGTCCAGTGGAACAGGCTGAAAGGCCTCTGAACTTTGAAGGACAGAACTAGTAACTTACAAAAAAAAGGTAAGACAATGAAGTTTTACACAGGGCTTGTGCAAAGGGAGCATAATGACAGCGGGAGTTACTGACTGAGATGAATTGGCCTGGACATGCTTTGGCCTTTCAGCCTGCACTTGATGCACTTGATGTTTGGGTTTATCCTGCCTGAAATTAATAGACAGAGCCTCAGTTGTGCAAAATATTTGTATCTTTATATGATCTTATTTCTATTCAGTCCATGGCAGCATGTTTGTCCTTTTGCTGTGAGCCTAAGCTCTGTGACAGCCCAGGACTGTAGAGGTGCATGAGAAGAGAAGGGTGGTTATTTGCTGTTCAGGTTTTGTATGAAAATGCATTCCTTGGCTCTGGAACACCTGAGTGAGAAAGACAGTTCAAACATTGAAAGTTACCATTTGCTTCCATTTGATGCATAACTCTGATGAGCTTTAAAGCGAGTATTTCCATATCTTTCCTAAGTTCTTCAAAAATTGAATGTGAAAGTGTAATTACGTAAGCCATACTTTTAGCTAACTCCAAAGTATGTAACCAGAAGTCTACAGTCAAGTGTTGTTAACCTGTCTCTTGCTTAAGTTATTTACTTCAAAATTCAAACATGGGAATATAGACATTTTCACTGAAAAATAATTACCAGTACTTTTACCATAATCAGTTGGAGTGGAGATTGAGACAAATGTTGCTGAATTGAAATGCAATCCTACCTTCATCCCTGCCAGAAAAATGCAGGAAACTGATTTTAATAATTTATTTGTAGACATATTTACTTAACAGAGGGGGAGAGGTGTTTAACTGATAAAGATCAAATGCATCCGATGAAGACTATACCACATAGGTGGCTTCGTTTATTTTGATTCTGTTCTAGTTAAAATTTGCAGCTGAATTGATTTTTTGTGTATTCTTGAGTTTTCACACTACCAGTATGAATTACATTTTCATAATATATTTTTTTCTCCTTAGTGTCCAGAGGATTTTTTTATACAATGCTCTGGGTAAAACAGATGGCTGCAGCACTGCTACATTACTCTGACATGATCTTCTGAGTGTTACTCTTCAGCAAAACTAAGGTGTAAACCTGATACAGAATATTGTGACTTTTATAAAAAGTGTGTCTGTGCTGCAAACGCAAGCGAGCTTGGATACTGAAAACATCCAACTCCTCCAGAATGAAGTTCAAAGCTTATCTGAATGAGTTCAAAGCCCAGCTTAAAGATGGGAAGAGCAAAACTTGAGGCAGCTTTAATTCAGCTGATTGCAGTCACTTTTGTGGAGCAGTATATTTTTTGTATGCAAATACACACAGACACCCCTCTGTACATGTGCCCAAGCAGCCAGTTATAATGTCCTTTTTATTTCTCTTTCCCTCAATTCTGTTATTTAATACTAAGAGTTACATGCTGTTCTGAAAGTCTAGATGGAGAACTACTTATTTCCCACTGCATCCCTCTCATGCATGACAGTGATGATGCTCCCCAGTTGGGAATTGCAATTTTCTGGATTGCATTAGTGATAGCTATTTTGGGGTGGCTTAGGGGATAATTAAGTTTTCTTTGCTTGAGAAGAAACTGTCATTTTCCTCATATTAAAGCAAATTCACTGCTTTTGTGCAGTTAATGATGGATTGCAGTTGGTTTTTGTTCAGTCCTCCATGTTTGCTCTTTTCCCTCGTGTGAACAGTGGGCTATGGAAAATTTTTTTGACTCCAGCACTGTTTTCTATTACAGACAATCACTTCATCCTCAAAGAAGAGCAAATTTCTCTATTATTATAATTTATTTTCTTAAAAAATAATGTCTAACCTTTCCACTCCCTCATGGTAGGATCAAAAATTTGAGGTGTGGAAGTTCTTGTCAATCACTTACAGTAATATTTCTGATTCATGAAAGTGTGGCTTATTATTAAATGAGTCTCTTTAGTACATTACCTAATTGTTGTTGTCATGCAAGGATTCTCACCCTGAATGCTGTATTCCTACATTAAACATAGGGATACAAAAGATTGGCATGAGCTAAAAAATCAAAGCTACTTTTGAAACAGATGCTGTTACCTTCCTTTTTGTTGCTTCGGTGGCACTGAAATACTTGGATCTAAAATGTTGTGCAGTCATAAGGATTCTGAACAAAAGCAAATGTATCTTGGTATTTTAATCCCAGTGTATGTGTAATTTCTTATGACTTAATGAGAATCCACAGTATTTTGGTTTTGTCTTAATGATACATTGAAATGTATTGCTACACTGAACAGTTGGTGCTCATTTAGGATCTTTCTCCCGAACAGCACAAATTGTAGTGCTTTATGTGCACAAAGTGTCACATACAGTGGCTAATTCTAATACAATATTCATTTTCTGCTCATTAGAAAGCATTTCTGTACCTGTAAATTTAAGAAAAATATTTAATATGATTATTCACTCTCAGGAGCTTCAATATTTGCACAGTAGGAATTTTTGAAGGGAGAAAACCATGCTGACAGAGAAGTATCTCACTTCACTGCTTCTTCTTATTGCAGTCCCATAAGCAGGCTACCTCTTGGTTGGTTGCTCTGCATCACACTACAGAAACTAACTCTCCCTGACATTAGGCTGGATAGGTTTTATCCTGGTTTTACTCTGAAAAGTGAAGATTGATTAGAAACTGACTCTATTTCACATGACCTAATGAAAACAATTTTTACAATAAGCAAACTACTTCTATCACCTATCTAAGGCTATAGAGTGAAATCATAGCAGGTAATAAATGTTTCCCCACTGTGAATTCAGTGTGGATTCTGCAGTGATGTTATCTGGGGAAGGAAGTGAAATGCTGAAGGCAACAGCATGAAAATGCATGCAGCTATGGCATAATTCTCATTTGTTTGGAAGAACTATTAATTTCCTTGTTACAAAGCCAAGTAAGAGCAACCCTTTAAAACTGTTGAACCATGAAAGCCATTTCCTTAAGGGTTTTAAATTTGGGAACAGAGTCATGAAATTTATAGCTTTGATGAGATATTCTTTGCCTGCAGTCAGAATGAGAGCTAGATCATTGGTTTCCCAGCATGACACCTATGTATTCTTGTGTGCAGTAGATATCATTAGGCTCATAATAACACAGCTATCATCACATTAACGTCTGAAAGGTTCAGTTTTGATGCTTGGTTTAAGTCTCATTTATACCTACAGCATACAAAGCAGCTGAATAAAAGCAAAAGCTATATCTTACCTATATTATGCTACTGTTATGCACTTTAACCAAAAATACAGTAATTTTATGCCTGATCAAATTTTTATTATTTTATTTTTCTTGCCAAGTCATGTTGTTTTGAAAGAGCTGCAGTGATGAACTAATAGCAATCCATGAATGCAGTAGCACATAATGGTGCAGTGAGACCACTTTTTTTTCTGGTGTATGCCTGTAAGGACAGTAGGGAACATCGTATACATATTGGCCTAATAATTGTAATTTTCAGTATATTATTGAAAATTTATGTACTATGTCTGCCATCTTATGGTAGAAGAGAAGTGTGTCAGAACAAGCTGATAGCACCACATTTCTTGTATTCTTTCAGGTAAAGCAGCAGAGACTGTCATGTTCTAGCAAGGCACCAGCAGTTGGAAGTCACACAAAGAAGGAAATACAACTGAAAACAATTTGACTTTTCACTGCTCTGCTACATATTCTGCAAGTTTCTATTGGAAAAGTAAAGTATATCACTTTACAGCATAAAGTTGTGCAGGTTTTACAGTGAATATCACTGTAATATTCGATACCATTTGTATCAAATGAAATTTGCAGAGAGAGATACCAAGAGAAATCATCTCTTGTTCTGCCCTGTGACTGAACAATTGGAAAGAGTTTGGGAGAAACATCTTTATTCTCATAATGGAGAGAAGAAGTCTGGAGAAGCACCAATGTAGCAAGTCTAATAACTTGTGGCAAATTACTCACTACTTTGATCTGAAAAGTTTTCCCCAGATCAGTGTCAGAGCTTTCATTTCTGTACATGGGAGGAACACCTGTGGGAGTTCTGGCAAGAGACAGTCTGCAGATTGGGGCTGTAACATTGAGTTAAAAGCAGCCAATTCCAGTGGCTTGGAAAGAATAAAATACAATGACAACTTGAATCATCAGAAGTTGGGAAGGCTACATGAGACAATATTCTGCAAGAGCTTAAAACCCATGTGGAGTAAGAAACACTAATTAGTAGCTGAGGAGACGGGATTTATACAAGATAGAATATAGCAGTAATGTTACCTAGAAGAAAGACTTCAGGGTGTTTTCATTTGAGTTGTTAAAATGCTATTTCTTAGTATTTATTTTAAGGATCACTGTTTCAGTCACCAATATCTGAATATTTTTGACTCAAACTCCAAACTTCTGTTCTAACATCTTGCTGTGAAAGATGTATTATGAAATAACCTTTTTTTTCTTAAATATTTTAGGGATCAGTTGAATTTTTAGTATCTTTATATCATCATACTTTATATCATCAAACTCTTTCCAATATTGAATCAGCTGCAGTATTATGAAATGTTTTGTCCCTGAAAAGGAATGCAATATTCATTCTTAGTTTCTAACTTAATGCCAGGTGGTTAGGTGAATAATGCCTTTTTCAGCCCAAATTTATTCATAAAAGGATCTTGATTCCTTTTCGAATCCAAGCACAGTGTAGATTATGCATGGCATTGCTAAACTCACACTTTAAGCTGCACTGCTCATGTTATGAAATTGTCTTTAGTTGCTAAGTAGCTTGCCTATGTAAATCTGCATGAAATCACACCATTGATTCTCACTTTTAGGATTTGGAGTCAAAACAAAACTGAGACTGCCTTTTCTTCCTTGTAGAGAAAAGCTTTTTTAGACCAGCCAGGGGAATTGTCACCTTTCAGAGGAGCAGGGTGAGACAGCTGCCAGCAGTATAGGACAGCAGCACACAGAAAAGACTTTGGTTTCCCAAAGCTTTGTTTTCATTGCCGAAGACAACAGCCTGAAAAGCCATGCTGAAGAAGTGATATAGCTTGGATCATGTTCTTTTAGCACATCCCTACATATTCAACAGTATTTTTTTGGCCTTTGTTAAGAGAGAAAGGAATACAAGACCGCATTGCTGAATGCTTAAGTTATTTAGTAGGCCACTGTATTGGGTTTGCATGGCCAAGCTTTGGCAGTGGGGGGGCTACAGGGGTGGCTTCTGTGGGAAGCTGCCAGAAGCTTCTTCCATGTAAGACAGAGCCAATTCCTGGCAGCTCCAAAGATGGATGTGCTGCTGGTCAAGGCTGGGCCAATTAGAAATGGTGGTAAAGCCTCTGTGATAAGAGATTTAAGAAGGAGAAAAAAAAATATTGCACAGTTGTAATTGCAGCCAGAGAAGAGCAGGGTGAGAGTATGTGAGAGGAACAACTGTGCTGACATGAAGATCAGTGGAGAAGGAGGGGCAGGGGATGCTTCAGGCATCAGAGCTGGCATTTCTCTGCAGCCCATGGTGCAGACCATGGTGAGACAGCTGTGCCCCTGCAGCCCATGGAAGTCCACAGGGATGCAGAGATCCACTTGCAGCCCCTGGACAAGTCTCCCACCAGAGCAGATGGATGCTTGGCAGGAGGCTGTGACCCTGTGGGACACCTGTGGAGAGAGGAGCCCATACTGGAGCAGCCTGTCCTGGAAGGACTGCATGCCATGGAAGAGTGACCTGTGCCACAGCAGGTCACAGGGAGCTGCTGCTCCTGAGATGAGCTCACATTGCACAGGTTCACAGAGAACTGTCTCCCATGGGATGAACCCCACGGTGCCGCAGGGGAACGACTCCTCTCCCTGAGCAGCAGGAGAAGCCACGGGTGATGAACTGACCATAATCCCTATTCCCTGTCCCCTTGTGCCACTGGGGCAGGAGGTACAGCTGGAAGGAGGGAGGGGTGGGGGAAGGTGTTTTTAATGTATTATTTTACTTCTCATTGTAATTCTCATTACTATCCTGCTGTGATTTTGTTAGTAATAAATTCAATTGTTATCTCTAATTCTAGCCTGTTTTGCCAATGATGGGATTTGGTGAGTGATCTCTCCCAATCCATATCTCAGCTCATGAACCTTTTATTATATTTTCTCTCCCCTATCCAGCTGTGGAGGGCAGTGATAGAGAGGCTTTGGTGGGTGCCTGGCATCCAGCCAGAGCCAACCCACTTCAGCCACACTGGAGCACGAATGGCAGACTTCTCTCAGTCAGTACTGGCCTTGGGTCCAAGCAGTTAAAAAATTTATTCTGACCAGCTCATTTCCCAGGAGGGAGCTTGCAAACACTCCTTTGCTTGTTGCTACCCACAGTAATTGACACACACTTTTACTGCTTTTTGAAAAGCCGTGCAGATGTGAAGAAAGATTCTTAGAATAATCCTTTATTTTTTTTTGTAGGTCATCCCCACACAGTTATTCATAATGAAGAAACTTTTAGAGAGAGATCAAATGTATTAAGTAACTTCAGCACCACCTATATGCAGGTACTGCTGCCTTGCAGGTATTTCCTGAGGAGTGGACTAGGCTGGTCTTCAGTAGCTTTGCTTTTCACAGCCCCAGGAGTGTCTCCCCCGTGGTTGTGGGCAGTAATTCCTCTGGGATCTGCCGGAGCAGTGTGCCATGTTGTGGCCATGTAGTGGCTGCTACTTTGTTATCCTGGACCAGGGAGTGTAGGGATGTAATGCAGCCTGCTGACCAGTGTGGTAACTCAGTGCCTCAGCCAGAGTTCAGCAGTGGTCAGAGCACCAACAACTGTGAATTACCTATACCAGGGCAGGACTGATTTGATGGAGAAAGTCTGGCATCATCAGCAGAGGATTTGGCAGAAGTAATAGTAGTCCTTTAAACTGAACTAACAGTTTTTCCATTAATAACTGGCAACTGTGTCTTTAGACTCACATTTGGTCATCTCATCGTTCCATTCTCTATCTGGTCAGACTTTGCTGCCCACACCTGTTAGGAAGTTATGGTTTGTTGGTGTGGACATCAGACCTGTTATCTTTTCTTCAGGAATAGAATTCTGTGTAACATTGGACCCCAAAACTGGTTGAAGCTCGAGTAGAGATAGAGTCTCACTAAGAAGGAAAAACACAGAATGCTCTCATCGTTGGTCTCTGCTATCAATTTAAATACAGTTTTTTGAACAGCCACACTGCTTCTGCTCTGTAGCCTGGGACTGTCCTTTTTGCAAAGATTTCCTTGTCTAGGCATGCTGCCATTGGTGAAATCATTCAGGCTCACTTGATTTAGGTTACCTTACTGCAAAAGATGACAGTTCCATGTGTTTTCTGAGAGGACATTGAGGCTGAAATAATTTCCAACCTTCTTGCTGTCCAGTGCTTGTTAACCTTCAGAGATTAGCAGAGTTTTGCAGTACGGCAAAACCCACCTTCTTTCAGGCATGAGAGAAGGCTGAAGATACAACCCTTTTAACAAGGAAAAAAACTGCAGCTTTTGAAATCTCACAGGAGGAAATCAGAAGGAACAAACTTCAAACATACCAATAGAAATACCACTGCACCTCATGATCATGACCTCTAAAAATGGAACAGTCAATTTGCTGTTGGCCCAAGGTGGCAGTGAAGAGCTAGAGAGTTGCAGCAATTAAGCAACAGTTTTGGTATCAGTGCCTTTGAACTTGTACCACTACATTTTAAAGATCTTGATTTTTTAAGCAAACATATTTTCTTAGCAGGAGCAAAGTGCCGTTAGAAGTCAAGTTATTATAACATTTGTGAATTATATTTCACTTAGAAATTGTTTTTCCTTTGCTATTAGGAGGACTGTTTCATCTATGGCACAAGGAAACAAACATCACTTTTGTTTGCCTCTTTTACAATGAATTCTAATTTTACATCGCAGCCCTGTCTAGTATATGTATCTCCTAACACCTGATATTCAGGCCTTTTCTGAAAATGATCAGCTGCTTTTCTAACTCTAGATATCAATTGAATATAGTATTATTTATATATACACATATATAAAAATCTGTATTTGCTTCCTTGAGCTTTATAATTTTTGCATTCTCCATCATTAGAAGAAAATGCCCTGAACAAACTGGTCTGATCTCAAGCTGACTCATCTTTGAGCAGGAAGCTCAACTAGAGGCCTCCTGAGCTGCTTTCCCATCTGAATTATTTTGTGATAAGTATTTCATGTTTATATACTTGGCAGCTTGGATGTGCAAATGGAGAAGGTAATAAAACACTTCAATTTTAAAGTCCAAGTGTATCTGTTTTCCCTCTGGGAATGTGAGAGAAGACATCACTTTCCAGTGCAAGACCCTGAGCTTCACATGTATTGATCTGCCCAGCTTTGAGCAGAATCCAGGCACTGCCCTGGGCTCAGCCTGTCCAGGTGAGCTCTTGGGACTCAGACACATACTGCCTTCTAAAATATGACTTATAGTGCAACTTTCCTGCTTCTAAAAATTAATAGCAGATTTTACTACTCCATTTCAGAGTGCACCAGCAATTTGGGTATTTGAGTTTATTAATTCTTTTTTTTATGTCTTCAGAAATATCTGATAATGGAGATAGATTTGAGGGTTTGGGTTCAGATGTTTTTTAACTTTTTTTCCCCTTTCCTTAAATTTTCTACTCAAACATATATAGACTTAGGTGGAGCTTGTGGAGCTCAAGCTGACACAATTAAATGGCACTTAGCTCTGGCAGTGATAAGACCTCAAGAACGTTTTCCAATTCTTTTGTGCTTGAGTCCTGCTCTACTGATCACCAGTTCTGTATTTTTGAAAGTCACTGACCTCTGGACTTTATCACAAACCACACTAGCTTAAACTTGCAAGATGATACATACCTGGCAGTCTCCAAGATAAACCTTGGGAGGGATTAATATTTCCGATATTTCTGAGTTTATGACCAGTTTGCAAGAGAACAAGCTTAAAGGTTTATTTTTGTTCTGTTGTTCTCGTTTTACTTCCATTAAGGTAATTATTTTTATATTTCTTCAGTTTATCTCTCATCATAGATGAAACAACTGATTAATACCAAGTAAAACAAAAAAAAAAAAAAAAGGATTAAGTTATAACAAAAAAATAATATTTCACATTTAGATGATTATTTATTAGAGAGTTCATCCATGATATATATAGCATGTTAATAAAGACTAAGGGTATAGTATTTATGCAAGAAAAGCAGTGTGGCATAAGGTGGTAATCCTCCAGTGAAGCAGTAACTTCAGGAGCTCCAACTCATCAGAAGATTTTTGACATCTTTCCCTTGGGCCAGGTCAATTGAAACTAAAAGCATTGCAAATGTCACATCCTGAGGGCTGTTGAAGGCAGAAGTGACACGCATTTACAAGCCTTTGCTGTCTGGCTTATCTTTGCAGCACTATTGATTACCTCATGAGGAAGAGGCTGTATATTCTTTCCCCTCTGCCAGAGCAAGGTAAGTTATGTGGGCACAGGTAATAGAGGCAGTGAATTTGGGGGAAAATAGATCTATACTGAAGTAAAGTACAATGGACATGGCTGACGTCAAGAAAAGTGCTGTGATTAAAAAAAGAGGGGAATGATCACACCAAGAACTCCAGTGAGTTAAGCTGTGTTAGCATGGCAAGCAACAAAACCATTCCTATGACAAATTATTATACCAGCTGGCCCGTTTTGTCTTTCTAAATTGTTCTATGCCCATGTCCTTTGCAAAAAGCCGATTTCCTATGTCTTTGTAAGTGCATCACCATGGCAGAAGGGTGTGGGACATATTTCTTCTCACAGGCTTTACCTAGAAAAGTTCTTAGTTTATTAATATAATTGTCTTTTTGGGGACATAGAACTTGGGAAAAGTTTTAATGTTCTGCTCCTTCAGAGATGGTAATGTAGACTTCTAATAGTAAGAAAAACTAGATATTTCATGACAACCTATCCAACCTATTAAAATTCCCATTAAAAATAATTTAGACATTTATGTCATAAAATGACATTATACTATGATAGAACTCTAATCAAATTACAATTATTTTCATTTGACATAAAAAGGCATTACAAATTCTTACTCTTTATCAACTTAACTTTGCTAATTGAAGGAAATGGTTTGTATGTCCTTTAGTGGATATGCAAAGCACATTTGTATTGCCAAATCAGCCTTTTCAAGACTGCTGCATAGTAGTAGCTGTTGAATGGCTACAGAATGATTCTTCTATATTTAAAAACCGGTGCTTCCATTTCTAGTCTAAAACCTAATTTAACCTGTTGATTCAACTTATAGCAAAGCAAGTGAATAAACCTGATAACAATTTTTATGCTAATTAGACACAGTAAGCAAAGAGGTGTGTAATAACTAAAGGCAAAACATACTCTCTTTATGGTAAATTCACATATTTTTACTATGCCTGTCCATAGACACTCTATACAGTAATAGGACTGCTGTATTGAGAAATGAACATCATGTTTTTACACATAGCAAAGGTCCATTTAAATTCCAAATAAATTTCACAAATATGTGAGAACTTTGCTTGCTTGCAATGTTGGGGGAACATTTGCAGTGTCTGTTTCTTGATGTGATTCTGATATTTTTTAAAGTTTTGATCTATAAAATTACTTCAGGCTTCTGTTTTGACATTAGACGTTTCTTAATTTTGCAAGTCACTACACACAATAGAGTTTTCGTTCCCATGTGAGAGAATTCAGCAGAGACTGATTTTAATAGCATCAAGTATTACAACAAAACATTTTGATTTCAATACTGCCTGTCCCAGCAGGAAAGCTCTTATTTCTGAATTCCCCATGGAACTAGCTCTTGCTAATTGCTGTACCACTTCCCTGAAGCTTATCATCACTGAGGTCTAAGTTTCTCACTGAGAACTTGACTGGAAACAAACACTCAAGTAAAGCATATTTTCCATTACAAACTAGTAAATGATAGTCCACATTCTCATAATGCCTGTTATCCTGTAAATATGTACACATGTACACAAAATGTAATTACACCTGGAACTGCAATAGGAATGGCAGTCTAGTGATGCCTTCTGACTTACTACGTGGATGTTTGTTTAGCAGCACAGCATGAAGAACCTCGTTAGTCATATATAAAGTCTGCAGCCCGGTTTTGATTACTGAATGATGAAAACGTATGCTTGTATTTGAACCCATTCCAGGGCAATCTGTTTTTAACTGAATAGCATATAAAAAATCCAAACAATTTTCCCACATTGATTAACGATTAATTTCTGAGGGCTTTTACATAGGATCATGCATTTAGTACAAAATAAAAAACTATTTGCATAACGGGGTTGCTGTATTAAATTAAGTCATGTTCAGACTGTGATTGTGCCTTATAGCCTAAATTCTTTTATACTGAATAGCATCAAAATCACGTAATGTTGAATTTTTTATTTCATATGATAAGTATACCAGGAGATCATGTGAGGCAAGAAGAAACCAGAAATGTTAAAAAAAATACTGTATATGTAGATGAAGGATAGCAGTGTTTTCTGGTTTTGGACTGGAGGCAGTCTTTAAGTCAACATATCTGGAGTTAATAGAAGATGTGGCTGGCTTAATTCAGAATTTAAATGACTACTACAGTAAGTAAAAGAAAGCTTTGATTAAGAAGATAATATCATACAAAGATGACAAGAGGGTGCAGGTTCCTATTACAGCAAAGAAATGTTGTATTCCATGCCAAAAGGTCTGGTAAATCAATAGATAAAATGAAAGGACATAATGAACTTGCTTTCATAATCTCTCCATCATCTAAAGACTCTTGTCAATACAGAAATGCTGAATCCAAGTAATTGCAACTGCTGAAGAGTTCTCTCGACATGACAGGGAACTACACCTTACCACACAGTCACACTGGCTATTTATGTAACCTCTTTTTTTTACACATTTTTTTACATTTACTAGATAAGTGTTATTAAATCAGATCTCAAACTCATTCCCAAAGTGTTCTCTACATTATCATGCATATTTTGTGCATAAAGATAAATATTTTGGTTTTTTTTCCTGTATCTTCTCAAAGGTTGGAAAGACCAATTGATCTGCCATTAATGATTGATAATAGGAGAAATCTGGTGAGCTTTGTATCTGAAATAATACCACATTAAATAACAGTATATCATGTTTGAATGGTTATAAGAATTGTACTGGTAGGTAAAAAAAAATTATTTTCTGTTCATTGTTCAGTCTTAGTAATAAATTATTCCTTATTGAAAAATAAATAGAATTTTACTACCTAATTCCTCTTATTGGTAGAACATTGCCATCACCTTTTTCATGTTTCACTGATCTTTAAATGGCACACACAATATTAATGAGTTTGAGGGTTATTTTCAAGGAGAGTTTTTGTATGTACTGCCTATCTTTTGTTTAACAAGGAAGCACTTTCTACTTTGAAGACTGGGCTTACTCTACCTCTTTTCTTTCAGCTCTTCTGCTATTAAAGAGATCATAAAATTGTCCATGTGCCATTTCAAGAAATAGCTGTAGAAATCTTTTTCAAGTAGGTTTCATTCTTTAGCTCTGGCCATTTTGATACAAAATGCTGAATTGTGAAGTTCTTTGATGTGTGTTGAGCATGGGTATCTTTCAGCATAGTCACAGCAAATCCTTCCTCCTCTTCTGACATTGCACTGACCCGTGGTGATTTTTTTTCATCCAGCCCTTGTAATTTTGAATGGGTTTGTCTGGTCCTGTTTAAGCTTGCTTATATCTTGGTTGTAGCAGTGACTCAGACTGGCTTTGAAGAACTGATGTTTATGTATCAAACAGATAAATGCTTTAATAAATGCCTAGAATGCACTATGCTTTCATCCTCTGCTATTTCCAGGACTCCCCAGAGTTCCTGGTTTTGCTCTTAATTTGCTTTAGTCTTATGAGTCTTCATTGGACAGCATCTAATTCATAATGCAAAGCATTGTACCATGTGCTGAAGGTTATATATAGACATGTATTGGTTTCTTTTCTTCCTTCAGGGAATAAGTTGCAAGATATTAACCCATTGATATTTTGAGACATACTGTTAACACAATTTCTTTCATTTGGCATCATTTTATCCAGCTCGTGGACACAATTGTAGGTGGAGATAAATTATATCTCTCCCCTCCCATATACAACAAATCTCTCCATTATTCTACAGACTGTCAGCCCAAACAGGTGTTTAAGCATGTGGCTCATCTTACTTACATGCATTTAACATATTGGGTTTTCTTTGACAACTGAACCCACAAAGAGTCTCCTGGCACCTTAGGAGATGGTTGAGACACAGAGGAGATGAATGTATATGATGCTCGAAGTGCTTGACCATTTGCAGGCTCCAAAGCCTTGGGGGATTTAAATGCTAGGGTTAAATAGGCAGGTAGTTAACTTAATTGCATTTTAAAAAATTATATTAGTTTTTCCAGGGCATTGATTTTGCACATCACCCAAATTATCTGAGGACTCCCAACTTAACTGATCATTTGCACAGCCTTCCTAGGCTGAAGTCTTTTGAGATAACACACCTAGGAGTACGGAGAGCTGTATTTGCAAAGAGCAGTGGCACCAAGGGGTGAGGGATTACTGTGAGCAGCACTGCCAAGATCATTTCAACAGCATGAAAACTGCTGATAAACGCTGTGGAAAAAACCTGAAGTCCCCAGTTCACGGAAGCCTGCTCTACCAGATAGGCTTGAATGGCTGCCAGTGTGTGAATCAGATGTCACTTGGGTTTGTGCTAGAGCAGACAATCTGTTTCAGCAGCACCAGGGCCTGAAAAGAGGGAATGAATCAATGGGAAGAGACTCCATACACAATGTCCTTTTCATGTTACCCGGAAAACCAGTTTTATGCCAAATTACTCTGGGATCAGGCTCGTGCCATTTACCTTACTGGAAAGCAATAGCTCCCCTTTATCAGTCAGTACAGTACTCATTTTCATTCCCATCTTTGCATTAAAGAAAGGGATAAGGTTTCTTTGAGAATAGCACTGAATTAGGTTTCATTCTGTGAGGCCATGAAACTGTTGATAAATAATTCTATTTGCCAACATTTAAATCACTTGCTTTCATGATAAGGAGAATTTAAATTTTCTTTTGAATTAGTTGAAATTTTATTGATTGCAGGTTCTGTTCTACTTTATTCCATGCATATTTTGTGTCTGTTGCTGATTTAAGCCATAAGTATTTCAAAAGCTCAAAGTTTAAAAAAAAAAATCAATGATAACATATATGCAGCATCTATAATACATAAAGACAGTGGTCTGAAATGGCCATT
>VZTT01018764.1:18300-28968 GCA_013400855.1 Buphagus erythrorhynchus | reverse complement strand
AAATTCAACCCCCAACACAGACTTTGAGCATTTTCCACTAAGGTGTGTAAAACATACTGCTGAAATTCACAGCTTGCTATCAACAATTATTAATCACTGATTATCTCTTTATAAACCATTTATAACCTTAATAATCCAGGATCTTACCTCCAAGTCCATGCCACCAAAAATGGGGAATCTGCTTTGTCTGTAATGAACAGGAGAAAAGAAAGCAAAGCCCTACCTACAGCTTGATAAACTTGGCAATCATCATCATAATTGTCATTCTCATCATCATCCTTCTCCCTCCTCCTCCTCATCCTACTTACGCTGGCATCAGGCTGTTTTTCATTAACATTTACAAAATCAGTATCTTTACAGGCTGTTACCAATTACATGGTGCTGCTACAATGTCACTACCCTAAACATATCAAGCAGAGCTTTTGTTTTGGGAGGAGGTAAAACATACAAAATAGATAGAGATGACTACTTAGACATAGTATAGATCTTTCCATTATAGAAGTTACTGTGGAGGACCAGCTCTGCAAGACTCCATAAATTGTTTCATTGAACTGTCCTTGCAAGAAGATAATAATATCTGTTATCATTTACCACTTAAAATGTTTGAAGACCTTGTAAGGGAGGATGAAGATATTTCACAAGAGGAATCATTAAGACACATGACTATTTTTAAAAACAGACATTTATAATGTTTCTGTATTCTCTTTCAATCAGCCCTGAAGCAGAGATAATTCTTAAAATTTGCTGCGTCTAAGTATAAATATTCATTATACTGCTCTAATACTTCATAAAAAATCATGATACAAAATACTTCCAATGCTTGATGCGAATTGTCTCGTGTAAAACTTCTGGTTAGTTCTGTTTGTAATAAACAAAAATCTCCATTTTCAAATTGAAATAACCCTGGTTTATTTTGTGTCAGTTGCTTATGCCTTGTATGTACCCTGAGCAGTTCCTGAAAGCAAAACCATAAAACCTCCCATGTCCTCTCATTAATTTCTGTATCACCTGCCTAGTTTTCACACCAAGATTTCTGTTAAACCTTCAATCCAACCACGAAATTAACCTCTTTATAGCTAACTTTTACCTCTGGTCCAGCCCTCTTTTACCAAAAAGCATGCAGCAGTATTCTTTTGGTTTAGAGACATGCACAGTTAAGTCTTCTGAGGCTTTCTGAAACAACTATTTGCATTAAAATACACTAAAATAAAAAATGACAGAACCAAGACTGATAACATCATTTGGACCAGTTATGCTACAGAGTGATGCCCAAAGGAATCAAGCATTGGTTACTTTTAAACAAATTATTGAAGCTCAGTTAATCCAGAAGTTATAAAAGAAATGATAGTATTAGAATATTCACTGTATATAAAGACTGTTGTAACCTTTACTTGACTGCAGTCAGTAAATTTGATGACTACATTCTGATTACTTCTGAGTTTGAACAGAATCAATGGGAAAGGACTGTTGCCTATAATGCTCTGAAGAATTCTTCTGAGGAGGGAAGAAATAACAAATAATTAAGAACTTGGAGATTTCAGCAGCCACAAGCAAAAGTACATGCTAAGGGGATAATTTTGCCAAAAAACCAATCTGTCTGGAGTTGCTACCAGTTTAACAGCTGTGACTGAGCATTTCTGCAGCATTGATGCTTTACATGGGGCACTGCATTCAGCATCTGGATGTCTGCAGGGTCATCCAGCCTCTGCAGCACAGGCAGCAGAGCCCATTGCCCAGCAAATCCAGTCACTGCAGCAAGGCTACTGTCTTCTGATAAAAACAAGGAATAGTTATGGTGAAACCCCTTGCAATGTCAGTGAAGAAGACACACTGCTCCAGAAATAAGGTAGCAACCAAACAGTGCTAGAGCAGTGACACTCCTCTACTCATCATGAGGGAGAGCTTTCCTCCCCTCTTTCCTCACTTGCTTGGCTTTAATCTCTCTGTCATCGCAACTGCACAGTGAAGGTTCAACCTTTTAACAGCAGTCATTACCTTTGAGTTGCTCTCTTCTTCACATAGTACTACAAAATGGTGCTAGGTAAGGCCTGGCAAAGCCTGGATCCCAACAGGAGTGAAAAAAATTCAGAAAACATTCTGAAAAATTAAAATCCAATTATTTTCTCAATATCTGAAGGCTTCTTTATTGCAGAGCTCCAGCATACAACTCAGCAACACAAGCAAATATTAGGGATCAATCATCATTATAACCCAAGTGTTGCGCAAAGTATTTGAAGCATCTTCTTTCACAGGAAGGAGCCACAGATGAGGACCAATCCTGCTCGGTCAGACTGCCATCATGGGTTGCAGCTCCCTAAAGAGTACAGAGCAAGTTGATGTCAGAAAATCCTGATGACTGAAACTCCTTAAATTCTGTTTTTGCCTTGACAAATCTTTTGCTTTAATAAAAAATGTTGAACTTCATATTCAGTAGCGTAAAAGTCAGCTTGAATAATGTATAAAAGTCAAACTTGTTGATGTGGTCATACTTCTAAAGATATGTTGGAATGTGTGTGTGTTGGAGAAATAAAAACCAGGGCACAGTCTCTGTAAGGGGCCCATACCCTAGCAGAAAGTAGTATGACACATTTACAGTTTGGCCAGAAATTATTAGAATTCAAAATCAGTTAAAAGGTAAGTGTGCCAATACTCTTTCCAATCCAAATTTTTCCTGATCAAAAGATGAAAATATTTTTTTAAGTATGAACTGGAAAGTGTTAATTTTGATCAAAGGGGTTTGCATTGGTTACCTTTCTTCCAGTTGATGATTTATTTTGCAAATACATCATTTGGAAAACCAGTAACATCATTATGATGTGGTTGTTCTCACAGACTGACAGCTATAATGGACTCAGACATCACATTAGAAGGAAAGTACTTGTGAACTCCTAACTATAAGTAATTTCTCTATCTTTTAAAATTCTAATAGAACTATGAAAAGGTTACTCTTTTTAGTCTAGAAATATTACACGCAAAGGAGCAGTTTAAGCAGTGAGAATAAAACCACCAGGGTGCAAAGTATTCTTCGCACAAAGTATTCTAAATAAAGTTTTCTTAAAAGCAAGTGATACATTATTTTATGGCAAGCAAAACAGTGTGCAATAGTTATGTGTCTTTATGAGTAAGTTTGTAGGGCAAAAATATCAATCAGACTGTGTGCCGTGAAGTAAACACTAAGCAGAATGACTACAGGGACTTCTGCACTAATTTGGATAAAGTAGGAAACTTCTGTTAAGTTACTCTCAAAAAACGGCAGGAAAAGTGATATTAAGTAGTTGCTTTCTCTGTGGATCCTGAATCCCGTGCAGAGGGCCAAAGCAGATACATTAATGCATTATATGCGAGGCAGTGGTAGAGCCTGTTTGACCCTGCAGAGCAGCAGTCCCCATGGCCAAACACTTTCCTCTGCTGTCAGACTGCACAAGAAGGGCAGGTCAAGCTGGTGAGACATCTGCTGGCACAGACACAGTGACATATAAAGAAAGATTAGCAGGTGTCTAAAGAAACCTCAGAGAACATAGGGGAAAAAAAGAATTATTCTTCCTTCTATGGAAAGAGCTTCCTGCACAGATCAACTGTGAATGAACCAGTTGGCAGGCAAACAAGCCATCATATTTGGCTCTGCCTTTTAAAAACTTTATCAAAAAGTATAAAGTTTTCTTTCCATTTGCTGATTTGTCTAAAAAAAAAATTAGAAAGCTCATACTGAGCAGCAAGATTATTGTATCTTGCAGCATTGAGTGATAGAAGGCATTTAAAAGAGTATATTCTCTTTTCACTGAAATATACATCCTTTATTCTGACCTTTAATCTGAAATAAATGGGAATGTTTGTTAGAGACTGTAACTTGCGTCTTTTCAGCGTATCACAAGAGTGCTCTCTGCACCCTTATTAGGCTGAGTTTCATCATCCCTCTTTTTCTTGGTTGTGGTGATAGAGGCAGGTACAGACAGTCACATTCAGAATCCTTACTCCTGTGGTCAGTGAGGTAACTAATTTCTTTTGTAGTGGCTCAGGTGTTTTTCCTGAGCCTTTGATACTGAATGCAACTTGAACCATTCAGAAACTGCCTTTCTCTAGTAGCTGTAGAGGCCTAGAATTTCAGTGACTACACAAGTCACCAAATACTGTCTGCACACAGTTACTATGTAAGAAAACTCAAAATTTAAACCTTACTTATTTTGCTAAGCACTAGCCCACTAATTCCATTCAGTCGAACTACTTATATTACTTAAATTTAAAACCATGACTAATTATTGCTATCTATATGTCAGCCTTTGTGGCTGTTTCCTTGTCTAATTATAGAGAGAAACCCCACCATACCCCACACAGAAATTGTAATATTAATCCTTGTGACTACTAATATTTGAAAAATTGAAACTGTATATCCAACTGTCTTTTTTGTTAACCTGGGACAGGCTATTTGTAGTGAATACAAATAATGAGGTTGGTACTTTCCCTTTTCTTACTGATTTATTATATAAGTGGGCCCTTGTAAGAAGATACCACCCTTTGAATGTCAGAAACAAAAGCAGCAAATAGTTAAATGACATACTGTCTCATCAATACTCTGATTCACCTACATCCACACTTGGATCAAATAAAGTGGCACTTTGTATTCTAAATTTTGTATCCAGTGGGACTGTGCTCACAGAATGGCCACTTAACCTTTCCACTGTGAATGTCAGAGCAAACCATATCTCTTAAAGGCAAAATAATCCAGGAGCTCTACTAGACCACTGAGCATTCATGGTAGTACACATAAACCTCAGACTGTTTCTGCCTTAGAGACTTTTTAAAAATATCATGGCAGAAACAAACCATTATGGACTTTAGAAGGCTTTTATGAATGTATGCGATCTCAACTAATTTTAAATGTTTGTTTGTTGTTTGTTTGGTTTTTAGTATTTAGAGTCCAAGGTTAATTATAGTCACCCTTTCTGCAATAGGGAGACTGAACAAAACCAAAAGACCCTCCCAGTGGTGATGATGCCCGCAGGCAGGAATACCCAGAGCTCCACACCTGCCTAGACGTAATAGTGAATAAATATAGTGGAAAGGTGCCCATTCTCTTGGGGCACAGTTAAACAAGTTCTTCACATCAACAAATTCATCCAAACCTCCATCTGCTGGATTAAGCTTCTGTTTCTCTTCAGAACCAGCCACGAAGGGCACTGTGCTCTCTCTGGGGAGTGGGCTGTCAGTGCTCACTTCATGCTTTTAACTGGAAGCTGCTCTAAGCCCATTGTACAGCCCAGCTAAAAGGCTTTGGGGTAGTATTTAATTGATTTGATATATCAGTTAATGTGTCCTTTTAAATGTTCAGATTATTATAAATGTTCAGCAATTTTCTTGCTTTGTCCTCAGATTTCCAGAGCTGCAGAAAATGCATGGAGCAGGCTGTAAAGTCCCAACAACAAATAAATGGTAAATAAATTTTGCACATCTTTGTGGCCTTTCCTGAAATTTCCATGATTCTTGGTAAGCTCAGAAATTATCAGCAAGCTCTTTGTTCTAACCAGAGCTGGCCTTTCTGGCTTTTTTTCTTTGGCAGTGCCTAGCACTGTGAAGATGCAGGTAGCTGAGAGAGTTGCTGTCAGACCGCAGACAGTGCAGAACAATTATTAACGGTGCTGTTGGAGTAAGTCTTGACATTTCAGCCTCATGGATTGATCTAAATTACCATCTGACCTATATAATGTTCTACAGTACCTAGCAGAAGTGAAGAAGGATTTCTAACAAATTGCCTGACTTCTGACTGTCTGCTCTATTCCACTAAAGCAGCTTAGAGCAGCTTGTCCTCATAGATGCAGCTGAAATAAAATTTATCATCTTTTTTTTCTTTATTTTTCTCTTAAGAAGCCCTGAAGTCACATGTTTTTTTGGATGGGATGGATCAAACTTGCATTACCAAATACTCAAATTTATTTAACTTGTGAAAATATATGAAAACATATATATATCTAAAATTTAAAAGCTTCCATTTCCTTATATCTTTTTCCCTTTTTCAGGTGAGGGATTACACTTAGATACCTATGAAGAGCCTCTACAATTAGGAGACAAGACCTCCTCCTCTTAGAAATAGCAAGTCATGAGCACAAGGAAGGTGGGTACTTCATAATTTCCAGATAACTTTCAGCTAATGCACTCTGAGAAATCTTCCAGTCTCCGAAAATGAGGGCTTAGAGAGGGTCAGAAAAAGACAAATGGTCTACAATATCCCTTACTGGCTCTTATTTTACTTATGTCTGGGCAATTTCCAATACTAGGAGCATTAAGTTTGCAGCAATTTCTTGTGGGAACTAGGACAACAACACACTTTAGTATCTTGAGAAAATTAAAGACAGAAAACCCCATTCCTCTAAAGCATTTTCTCAAATTGGAGGTATATATAGCCACAGCTTGGTTACAGCCTCTGCAGGTTTCTCAAGCAGATTTTTTCAACCACCGGACTGGTTAGAGAGAGTATATTCTGTCTTCTATTTTGTTCTGTTGTTCTTGTTTTACCTGTCTTTATTTTACTTTACTTTTACTTTTACTTTTACTTTTACTTTTACTTTTACTTTTACTTTTACTTCTACTTCAACTTTTACTTTTACTTTATCTTTACTTACATCAGATGGTTTGTATCTTCAGTTCTGTGTTGCTGATCCTTTACTCATGAGGAGAAAGTTGGACTGAACTTCCTCAGAGGTGTCATCACGATATATAAGTCGGGGAATTCCAGATACAGCAGTGTCTGTGGTGCAGCTGGCAGTAGGAGGATTGAGCTTAACCCAATGCCTTTATTGTATTCCCTGCTGCAGGCTGGACCTTCCAGGACCTCATGCTGACTCCCAAAAGTTGAGTGCCTGTGCAGTAAGATGTGGCCACCACACTTGGCCTCAAGCATGAACTTCCCAATTCTTTAGTCGCTTTATGCCTTCATAGGGAAATAGAACTGCCTATCCCAGAGCTGATGGATGGGTATGTACCCATTAGCCCAGTTGGTTCCATCCTTGCCTACCAAAACTGGTGTCTGCCAGATCTAATAGAGAAGGGAAAGCTGTATAGTCAGGCTGTGGAGCACCTAGAGCACCTGAACCTCCATCAGGGATGGAGGCACAGAGCCTCTTTTCTTTTGCCTTAAGATTTCATCAGCCTGGCTCTGTCCCTAGAGCTTTTATGGCCTTTGCCAGGACAAAGTCCACATGGAAAAGAAGAAGAGAGGTGTGGGGACAATGAATTTTTTCAAAAAACTTCCCGCAGTTTCAGGATTGGGCTAGCATTAAACAAAATATTGGACTAAATATTACTAATACAGATTAGAATTTTCCTCAGAAAGCCTGTGTAGCAGCAGAAGTAGGTAAGTCTGGTAGCCACAGTGGCTGCAGGAGGCAACAACTGGCAAATTTTGACAACAGCTGACAATGACTGGAAGGTCATTTACATATCAAGATGCAAACAGACAGAAATATCCTAATTAATAACCTTAGCAAAAAGCACAATGATAATCCTTCTCAGGCACTAAAATATTCCTGTTCATTATAATCATCTAAGTGCAAAACTACCCCAAATACTTTCATTTCTATCCTATTTATGTTGAGTTTTTTTCCAAAATCACATTTAAATTGGTGGGATTATTCTCCTGATGTGATTTTAAGGCCAGGATTTTAAGATCCACTCAGAAACTGACAGACACCTTGGTGCTTAGATAACTCCTACTGCACTCAAGTAGCTGGTCTCTTGCAATACAATGCTTCATGTGGTAAGTATTACTATAATAAACTCACAAGTCAATTAGGTTATACTCCAATGATATGCATGGACAGGAGGATTTGAGGCCTTAGGAAAACCCAGGTCCTCATTTTTCCCTGTGCCATAGTATTCTGAGTTTCCTGTGTTCTTTGGTACTAAAGTACAAATGTTTGCATATACAGAAGTAGAGGTAGGGGAAGTAAGGTGTGCAGTAGCTTGTATTTTTCCTTGGAGGTAAGGACAGAGCAGCTGTCTGGAATTTCACATGTTTATTGACAAGCAGAAGACACTTTTTTTAGCCACAGAAATATCATTGTTAGAGTCCTCTCTGCTTTCATGTTTCTACTATTTTGTCTTGTTATGTGTTTGCATCTGAATGTATCTTGGCATCTGTATCCCATTTCACTCGCTTTATAAGGACCACAGTCTGCAAAGAAAAGTTATGCAAGAGTTTCTGGTACAAAGGAAGAGCAGTTTACATGCTCATCTGGGAAAAATAAGGGTCTCTCAGTACTCATGCATGCTATATTTTCATCCTCTAACTCCACTAGTCAGATTGGACTAAGAGCCTTCAAAGAACTACAAAACACTGTCTTAAAACTGCAAAGTACTGTCTCTAGACACTTTGGGCTGTCAAGAGAACTGCAAATTCATCTGAACAGCAAAATTTTGAAGACTTTTTTTCCACCTTTTACTTTGAATTCTTTTTTATTTCAAAAACAGAACAAGCAAACAGCAGGAGATAGTGCAGAAGATAGATGCCAGAATGAGGGCTGAAAAATTGGTAACTTTGAAGTTCAATGCCTTTGAAGTAGTACTAAATAGCAGTAGTCCAAGCCAGTATCTAAAAAATCACAGTTATTTAACTCTTTATTCTATTTTTGTTAGCAAAATTAAGAACACAGGCTGCCAAAGAACATTCATGCAAAACTGTGCTGCTAAATATTGTTTTCCATTTTTTGTCCCAACTCAATTTCCCTTAATTTCTCTTTTAAAATTTGAAATTACTCTATTATTTCATGGCAGCNAAATATTACAGGCTGCCAAAGAACATTCATGCAAAACTGTGCTGCTAAATATTGTTTTCCATTTTTTGTCCCAACTCAATTTCCCTTAATTTCTCTTTTAAAATTTGAAATTACTCTATTATTTCATGGCAGCTGTAATATTTTCATGTGGCAACTTTTTTTCTCTTTTTTCCAAAGGAGCACATAAATTCCNAGAATAAAAATGGATAGATAGCTACAATAGATTTGCAAGATTTTATTCCTAGTACAAAAAAATTATATGCCGATTACCCAAAACCAGATAGTACCAAATTATTATTACAGCTTTTGAAATTATTATTTTGAGGGACTTATTGCTGGAGGTAGCATCCTTACTCTTTCAGCAATATTATAAAGTCTTTATAAAGCCTTATTTGTTGTTGAATAAAGAGACTGCCTGATGATCTTAGCTTTCAGAGCATTCAGGAAAGATTACCAGTATTTTGTGAACATCATAGTATTTGAATGGGGAGTTAGCAAATGTTATCATATTTTATCCTATTGTCTCAGAAACGCAAGCAAATAAAACTAACTCATCGCCTTTTTTTGGTTTGTTTTTTGTTTCAGACTCTTAATTTTTTTGCATAAGTATTGATTTAGGTGCTTTATTTATGTTTTTTTCTTCAATTTCTACAGTAAAAGAAATCCCTATAAAATATGACTTTGCATCTTGCTGTTTGGTCCAGCTTTAATGTTCTGTTTTTGAAGAGATAGATGACACTTGTACCACAACATGGTATCTGTGTCTTTAGAGTTTAATAATATATAGTTTTTTACCTAATACTGCACTAAACAAATTGTACAGAGTTCTGATAGCTTCTTAATTTGATTCAAGTATGCCCGTAAGGAAAAGATAGCAGGCTATGCTTGAAAAATATGACTTAAAATTTATTTGAACATGAAAATGCCTCATTATCTCTCACAAGTATTTCCGAGTAATAATGGTTGAATAATAAATCACTGAAGTCATATATTGAGTTGATTCTCCATATACTGCTTAAAAACCACCTCTTTTCCTTTGTGAAGACATTTAGATACATCTCTACTCTGCTTTTGTGAGACTCCACTGGAGTACTGTTTTCTATGTCCTCCAACATAAGAAGGACACGGACCCACTGGAGTGGGTCAGAGGGCTGGAGCGCTTCTATGAAGGAAGGCTGAGAAAGCTGGGGTGGCTCAGCCTGGGGAAGATAAGACTCTGGAGAGACCTTAGAGCCCCTTCCAGTATCTGATGGGGCTATGAGAGAACTGGAGAGGAACTCATTACAGGACCCTGGAATGACAGGACAGATGGGAATGACTTTAAACTGAAAGAGAGTAGATTTAGATTAGATATTAGGAAAAAATTCTTTGCTGTGAGGCACCGGAAGGGGTTGCCCAGAGAAGCTGTGGATGCCCCTTCCCTGGCAATATTCAAGGCCAGGTTAGATGGGGCTCTGAGCAACCTGATCTCATGGAAGGTGTCCTTGCCCATAGCAGGGAGCTTGAATAGGTGATCTTGAAGGTCCTTTGCACACTCAAAAATTCTATGGTTCAATGATTCTATGATTATATGATAACCACTACATTAGAAATTATAATTATGCACATCTCAGCAGGGTTTGTAAGATCTACTTCTCTCTCCACTTAAATCTGTAACTAAACTTCATTAAATTTCACAAGTTCAAATCTGGTTTTGCAACATATGATAATGTTTGATTTTTCTCTTGTTAGCATTTTTTACGCATGTGACTGGATTTCTTCCATAAAAATATAAAAGCAATGTTCTAAGAAACTGAACAGCTTTCTTCTAATGAGAGCCACCTATTTCACTTCAGCAATACTATTGCTAGTTGAGGGAGGGATTTGCAGATTTTTTTTTTTTTTTTTTTTTTTTTTTTTTTTT